>JAOWBN010242446.1:0-12005 GCA_028565015.1 Pinguicula moranensis | reverse complement strand
AATACGAGTATCAAAGGATCAACCTTTACATGAACCCTAAGGAGCATGCAACCTAGTTCTCTTTAGAATAGGAATTGTAGAAGCAAAGAGATCCCTCTCAAGCTTATAATTTTCATTAATCAACGTCTGTTCTCAAGAATGAGAAAGTTGCCTTTAAATAGGCTTGCAAAAGGATAAATAGGTCTTTAAGGAAATCCCAAATTAAAAGTCCTAGATAGGAAATTACCAAAATAATGGACAAAACTACTCCAACCTTAGTTAAAGAAAAATGGCCAAAATTTAGTCATATTTTATTTAATAGCATTTAACGAAAATCAATCTCAGCCTCTATTAATTCGATCATGTTGATCCATGGCTTGCCAACATCTAGTTTGGCTTCCTCTTGCTTCCTCACGCCTTCTAGCAATATGTTCAATGCTTCCTTCATCTTCTTGGTCCTTGCACGAGTCATTGGGTCACCCATATCCTTCAAAGGATCAGACAGGCGTGTTTGGGCTCGTACATTCTCATCACAGCTGCTCCCCAAAGCTTATCTGCATCCCTCTTCTGAGAAGGTTGTCAATTGTGGGCAACCTATTGTGCATTAGTCTCCAGTTGAAGAGCTGAATTCCTTTCTGGGTTATCTTGTTCCAAGCCTTAGTTGACTTAGTATTTGGATCAAGAGCCAGATATAACGAAGCTCTGATAGCAAAGTAGGCTGAAGAAACAGTATAAAATCCAGATGATGAATATTTTCACCTCCATATATCAGTTCCTTGACGAGCCACATTGAGCGGATGTAGATATTGCTTTAGCTCCATGAGTTTTTCACTTTCTATACCACGCAATTGCCGTCAAAACAACAAGTTCCATTGTTTCAGTCCACCATGGACACATGATAAATCCAGAACAAAGGAACTTTTCTGCAAACTGATTTTGAATAAACTTGGATATCTCAATGCTAAACAACCGTTGCTAGTCAGTTAAACTTCCAGAACAAAGTTTTATCACCAATGTTTTTGAATCAATAGTAATTACATTATAGAGCCATTCTTCTTTAGAGCTGTTCCATATCTCACACCAACACGAGGATACATTATCTGATAAAGTAATCAATTTCCAATCACAATGGTGATCCGAAGAAGAGAAGTATTTAGATCGAATCATGAGGCTCCACAAGCTAATGTTTTCCACCTACAATCTCCAGATCCATTTGGCTAAAAGTGTTTTGTTCATTAGATTTATGTCTCTAAGACCAAGGCCTCCTTCTGATTTTGTTTTGCACATGTCCTTCCAAATAAGCCACCGGATAGGGTTGGAACTGGATGGCTTCTGTCTCCATATAAATTTACTTAACAAGGACTCAATAGCTTTGATGATGCCTTTGGGAGCTCTGAATAAGGATAGATAATATTGGAAGACTAGATAATACATATTTCACTAGAGTGACTCTACCTGCCATAGACAGTGTCAGATTGTCCCATCTATGGATCTGACACTAGATTCCACACACTCAGCCTTCGAGGATTAGCCCCAATGGGTAAGCCTAGATAAAGAAAAGGCATTGTAGCTGTTTGATAATGCATTGTTTGAGCCAGACTGTTTAGAAAATCTTCTTGCATATTCAAACAAAACATTCTGCTTTTAGAAAAATTTATGGAGAGGCTAGAGATATGTTCATATATCCGCAGAATTCCTTTCAGAACAAGGATGTTTTCCTTCTTACTAGCAGCAAATAGAATCATGTCATCAGCAAATTGTAGATGAGATAAAGAAGCTGATCCAACTTTAAGACCAGTGAGGGCCCTAATTTTTGTTGCCTTATTTAGCAAAATATTTAAGCCTTCCACTACTATCAAGACTAAGAAAGGAGAGAGGGGATCTCTTTGTCTTAAGTCACGATTGAATCTGAATTCCTCAGCATCACTACCATTAACTAAGACAACACCATGAGCAGTAGAGATGCACGCTAGAATCCAGTTTGACCAGATTTGACAAAAGCCCATTTTTTCATCATAGCTATCAAGAAAGACCAATCTACCATGTCAAAAGCTTTAGAGAAGTCAATTTTCAAAATAACAGCTGGTTTCCTTGTACTTTTGACTGAATGTATGGCTTCGTTAGCCACAAGAATGCAATCTAGAATCTGCCTGCCAAGAATAAAGGCTGTTTGATTTCTTTAAATAAGTTTGTCCATCACCCTCTTCAAATGGTTGGCTAGTAGCTTGGATAGCACCTTGTAAACCGCGACCAACAAGTGATATTGGTCGGTATTGATCCAACTAAGTAGGATTATCCACCTTAGGACCAAGAGTAATGAATATAGAGTTCATGGTTTTAGATAGTCTGCCATGTCTATAGAAGTCTCTTAGAAATTTTGATAAAATCTACCTTGATGGTGTCCCAATGAGATTGCACAAAGTAGAAGTTGAAACTATTAGGTCTAGGGCATTTGGAAGCAGAGCAATTTCATATAGTTTGCTTAATCTATTCTTCAGAGATTAGGTAGAGATTATCTTCATCCGTTAACGTTGTTGAGGCCGCAAGATCCAGGGAAGGTCTCCTCCAGTTGTCCATTGAGAAGTGGCTGGAGAAATGTTATGTAACTTTATCCTTCACACCAGCCACGTCTTCAATCCACACACCACTAAAGTTAATTCTTCAGATGACATTTCTTCTATTGTTATTCTTGACTTTAGAGTGGAAAAAGCTAGTATTATCATCACCTTTCTTTATCCATTTAGCTCATGATTTTTGTATAAGCATTTGTTCTTTGTTTTTGAGAGATTGCTGAAGTTGAAGCCACATGGCACTTCTCTACCTCATGTCATTGTCAGAATAAGAGCCACCTTATACCATATCATCGATGAGACTCATCTGGTATTTAACCTGTTCAACTCTTTTATCAATCAGCCCAAAGACATTTCTGTTCCACTCATTGAACTTTGCCCTTAGTATCTTCAATTTCTCACACAATACATAATTGTTGTAGCCATTGACTTCGAATGAGGACTACCAATTCCGAACCAGCTCATAAAATCCTTCATGGTTATTCCAATAGTTTAGAAAATGGAAGGCTTTGGGTCCCCAATTCAGCTCCTCAGTCTTGATCATTATTGGTTGATGATCTGAGAGAGCCCGGACTAAGACGTAGTGATAAATACCTTGCTATTTTAATAGCCATGTCTCTGATAGGAGAAACCTCTCTAACCTACCACAACATGACCCACCTTGCGACATACATGTGTAGTGTGTCCTTTGTAAAGGCAAGTCCACTAATGTAGAGTTCTGTATAAAAGCAGAGAATTCATTCATTTCTGCAGAAGGGATGGGAAATCTAGTTCCCCTTTCAAACGAAGTGCGAATGGCATTGAAATCATTAACTATACACCAACATGCCTGAGGATCAGAGGCAATTACTGAGATGATTTTACTCCAGATTTGTCTCTTGGTCCTTAAGTCGCATGGGGTGTAAAAGTTAAGAATTTTTACATGTGTTTCATCTGGTCCCCACAAGCCATCAAGACCCAAAAGATCAAGTTCAGACCATTTCCTCTACAACTTGAATACTGCATTTTGCCATATACATAATAAACCTCCCGAGCTTCCTTCTGCATCAAGATGGCACATGTCAAAAGAGTTATCAAACCATAAGCGACTACATATGTTTCGGGATATTCAAGACATCTTAGTTTCCTGCACACATATTAGATCAACTTTATTCATCCTTATCAGCTCCCTTAGTTCGATTTTCTTCTGGGGAGTTCCGAGACGCCGGATGTTGTATGAATGATCCTCATTGGATTTACTGGGATTGTTTCTTCTTGCCTGGACTCGGTTTCCTTTTTTTTACGTGTCAAATTTGAGATTGAATCTCTTTCCTCCAATTGTTCCAATCGTTGGCATAGTGCTTCTCTAGAGGAGTTTGGGGAGACCCCAGCTTAATAGCCAAATCAATTATATCTTTAGATTGGTTCTTGTTGGCCAATGATGTGATAGCTTCAGACAGATCATCAAGTAAGATAGCTTGATTTTTTGAGAGTGTTCTCGTAGCTTATTACAGAGTCAACAGGGGAGAAATCGCCCCTTGGCTATTGGAGAAGACGGAGCCGATAGGGACAGATTCTGTTGGGCTTTCCCAACTTGCAGAGGCATGAGCCTAAGGCCAAGTTTTTCATGCTGACTAGACAACAAAGCTGTGAACTTCACAATCTGAGACAGGGCTTGCTGGACTACATGGTATATTGGAGACTTTTCCAATTCACTCATAGCTTTTGAGATGTCAGTACGTAGAGTCTGTTGATGTTCGTCTTTCATTGACTGTACCTGACTATTCGCAAGATTTGTTGCAGATTTTTCGGGCAGGGCACATTTCCCCTGAATTACTACTTCCAACTCAGGCTCGGGAGGAAGGGAGGGACGATGGACATCGGTCAACTCCTCCCTTCTCGAGATTTGTGTCTAGTCGCAACACTGCATCCCCCAATTTTGAATCCAAGGATGGCTCTGGCTGGGAAGCGATTTTGACCTTCACTACCCATTTCTCCTTTGGTAAAGCTGGCCAATCTACCCCAAGCGGCCAACATTGCTGTGATCTGGCGGACCCCATCCTTGAACTCCAATCATATGTTCTTCTAGTACCTGAATATGAAATTTATCTCCCCTAGTCTAAATCTTCACAGTCTGGCATATAGCTTTGTTCAAGTTTGTTAACACCTGGATGCCACCGAATATCATTTCCGTTTGTTGTAGAGTTCGATCATCAACAGATATCAAGGAGCCAAAATGATTCGCCAACTTTGTGAAGAATTGCTCATACCAACTGGGTAGAAGGGTGCCTCTCACTTGTAGCCAAACTGTTCAAGCCATTTTCCCATTTAATAACTTCCAAGGCCTCAATGAATGTAAACATGATTTTTTTGACAGTGGCAGAATCAGATAGAAGTCGACTTACGTCTTCAGAGCTTGATAATTTAATTAATAACTCACTCCCTTCAATGCGTATTGCATTGCTGTTAATGTATCCAGATTCTGTCAAGGTAGACACCATAGAAGATATATCCATTATTGGCGCGGGTGTATAAGACATTGTTCTAACCATCTGGAGGCCAATGGATCAGGAGTAAACTTTATAGAACTCACATTTGCCTTCACTGCAGATCTATTTGGCCTAAATCCCAGTGCTGGATTTAAGTCTTTAACAGTTTGAACTTCATCAAGCCTCTGTACTCCTGTTCTAGCCTCACTCACCTATAGCTGGTGAGTATCGACCCATATACCATTTATAACTTCTAGCTGAGGGGCATAGTTCTTTTTAAATCTCACAAACCCGAAATGAAGATCCGAATACAGAGAATTCTTCGGCAGATGCACATCAGTAACTAAACCATATCCAAAAAATATTTTCCACATATCAACTTTACTCCACGACGGTGGAAAGTTTGTAATGTAGAAGGATACAGAGTTAGCTCTAAGCTTAGAGATGTGAGGAGGGAGTTGTTGAGAGCGATCTTGGACCACTGGCTTGTGGCCTTTGACTACTGTCCATTCAGTGTTATCTTCCTCAACTCTATTTCTAGGCTCAGGTTTACCCAGAGGTAACTGAGAGTTTACTTCTTCTCTGTCCGAATCATGAAACACCGCCGTAGGCCATCTTGACGACGAAGGATCTTGAGGCCCTACTGCAGGACTTATAACCATCGTTACTATGCTGAAATGTACCTCCAACCAGGAATGAAAAACCAATCGGAGCAAGTCCTACCGCCAAGCGCACCCAAACGATAAAAAAGAGTGTCTCCGATGAATGTCCGGCGAAGAGGTGTTCATCAAGAGAGATCTGCGAATTACTTGTTGATTTCTGGAGATCAAGATTTCACTTATAAAACCAACTGTTGTTCATTCATGGAGCACCTCTTACTGAGCATAACAGGTTGCCTTGCCTTGCCTTGTGTAGTACAAAGTGAGTTGTATTGTATTCCTTTGAAGCATTTTCTCTCTGTGGCAGCTGATGACTTAGACCGTATGTGGCGAATTTGGGTCCACGCCAGCTGTTGTTAGTTCTGAATCACAAGAGAAGTCCCCCCAACCAAACACAAGTACGTCTGAATGGTCAAATGTTTTGTCAACAGTCTTTCTCACACAAACAGACCATTTCTCTGCCAATCTTCTAGCCTTCCACAATGGTGGTTGATCTATTTTTGTTTGTTCAATTAATACCCAAGGAATTTGGGCCTCAATTAGGGCTTTATATGTCATCAATTTGGGTTTTTCAAATGCTGAAGGTGCCAATCCAAACCTCCAATCCTGCAAAATATGAGAAAGCTCAATTCTTTTGTTCATTTTTAGACGTGGTGACAGGGTATTTCACAATTTTAGGATATATCTAAAGTGTTTTGGGTAGTTTATATAGTGTAGCTATTGATTAAAATAAATAAACCCTAATGTTTGAGGAGTGACTTTTTGTGTTGACTTCTCTAATTTAAAGTTGATATAAGTGATTTTTGGAGGCATCATGTGAGCATCTTATTTATATAAAAACTTAGGTTGGAAGTAACAATCAAGAAGAGAAAAGGCAATAGAGGCTCGCGTTGCTTAAGACCTTTTTGTAGATGAAGATATGCATTTAAGAATCATGTGCACCACCGTTAAACCCCATACTTCTCATGACCAGATTAGAAGTGTAAAGTTGAAGTTACAATCTACCCCTTTCACTAATGGAGAATCAATCTGGACCTTGCAAATTGAAGAGTGATCTTGACTCATCACTCATATATAAGACCACTAACCAAGTCTTCTTGGAGATAGATTGAACTATGCGCAGCTTTCTTCATATCTCTTTATTTCTCTTGAGTTCTTCTCGGTGTTACTCCTAGATTGCATTCTTCTCGGCGGTTAAGGTTAAGCGGTTGCATTTCTGTTGGTGTTTGCTAGATGATTTGTTGAGGAGTTTGTTGGACTTGTAATTGCTACTTGAAGTTTGCTATTTTTTGGTGAAGATAAGAAGAGTGTACACGAAGCATTTAGGGTACACCGCCTGTCAATAGAGTTCATTCATGGATCCCATCATGACCTAACCGAGGCACCAGCTTCATTCGAAATTCCGAGGATTCATTCTCCTGGCTAACTCCGGAGCATGGCTCTTATACCACTTGTAAGAAACTTGGACACCACCTATCTTCATATTGGTATGATATTGTCCACTTTGGGCCTAAACCCTTATGATTTTGCTCTGGGTTTTTAACCCCAAAAGACCTTATACCAATGGAGATATTTGTCCACCATTATACACACATGATCCTCCCCATTTCTAACCAATGTGGGATGAACTTTGTTTGCATACCAAATAAATGCTTCAAGAAAGACTACCAACAAAGGAGAAACTTCAAAAGAGAAACATTCTAAGCATTGGATGCCCTATTGAGTGCAAATTTTGCAGAGACTATCTGGAGAATGAGTACCATATATTCCTAGAATACATGTACAACAACAGAATATGGGAGCTCATCCAAGCTTGGTTAAACTTGCAATCAACCAACATGACACCACTGTCATTTGAAGAACATTTGCAAAGAAAATCATCAAGTGCTTCTAAAGATCAATGGGTAAGTTTTTAGACAACACCATTACACGGACAACTTGTAGGCTCGTAGTCAGATACACTTCAAGAACTTTGATATATCACCGGAAGAGGTTGTCACAAAGATTCAAATAACCCATTGGATGTGGTTCAAGGCAAAGGCAAAAAATCTTACTTTTAAATACTCGATTGTTGCTGTGATCCAACCAATGGCATGCCTGACCTTTTCTATATAATTTTTGTCCCAAGGCACACATGTAAATATGATGTAAATGTACATTTTTATGTTTTAATACAAATTTTGAGGATCCAAAAAATCATAAAATTTTAGAGAATCACACTATTCAAAAGAAGGTCGACCGAAATAAGTAGGGATATTCAAAAAAATTGATCGGTTTCATACTGAATACCCGAATAAAGTTGGGTATTCAATACTTCGGCTCGGGATTGGTATACAAAAAATCATCCCAATCCGAAGTTGGTATGTGATCGATTTTTCTCGCTTTAGGTCGGGATAATCAAATACCGCATAATTTTTTCTTTTTAGCATTTTTTAAAGTCAAAACGACATCGTCTAGCGTCATTTACAACCTAACCAGGCTTCTTCTTATTCTTCTCATGAGCTTGACATCCAAGACTTGGATGATATCGAAGAGGGCTCTCAGATAATGATATGGAAAGAGAATTTATTGAATCGACTTCTCGTTCCACCTCTAAAAAGAGGAAGGGAATACACCGTTCCAAGGTATTGGAACACTACAACTAGGGGTGCTTAATCGGAATTTTTGATCAGAAATACGCATTTCCATTTTTGTTCCGAACTCAAATAAAAAGAAAAATTCATTTCCATACTGTTCTAAATTACCATTTTTTCGATCCAGTTCGAAACTCGAAACTCAGAAATGGAATCAAAAATTTCGATTTCCAATTAAGGGTTTGAAATGCTTTAGGAGAAGTTATAACTCTGTTTTAATTATGTAAATTTTTCAACTCTTTACCAATTGTTTGGCATGTGTTTCTGGAATCACATGTAAACTTTTTGTATTAGCTTCTCTCTTGTTACTGAACCAACTGCACAAATCCATATTCTGGTATAGTGAAAATTCGTTTCACTGTCCAAATCTATATTCTGGGAACATCAACATTCAACTCATTGATCAAATAACTCAAACAGTAATAATCAAAGTTGCGAAAGTAATCAACTCGCTGGTCAAATGATCTACTACCTACCTTACCAAACATAAGTCTCACAATCACCTAGTCTTAATCGTAAACATATACATTCTAGTGCCTGCCAGACTTGTTCATAAATAGTAAAAATCAAAGTTTTAAAGACAATCCAAGATGACAAACAGGAGATCGCAATCAAAGTTCAACTGGAAGCATCTTCTTCAGTAATGATCATGATACATTCTGCATTGTATTTTTGGATTACGATCTAGTGCTGCACTAATAAATGAACGTATGTAATTAAGATAAGACATATACAATTTAGTATGGTAAGACGTAAGAAAGTTAAAAACACAATATCACTTGCGTTGAGTTCGTATGTCTCAATATCCTCTGCTTCATTGCAATGCAAGAACACTTCTTATTTTTCTTTCATCCAATCTTGCGCACATATCAGAGACTCTAATGTTTTTGGTGCAAGTGAACTTCTGAATATATTAAGAACCCGTCCACTTGTGCTAAAGGCGGACTCTGCAAAGTTGAGATTGGTATTGCTAGGATATTTCTCGCCATTCTTGCAAGCATAAAAAACTTATTTTGTTTCACTTTTTACCAGTGTAATACGGTGTATGGATTGTCAGGGTCTTCAGGTCCTTCACTTAGATACACCTCCAACTCACTTTGTTTACTGAATTGTGTTGTTCGAATCATTTCTTTCTATGCCTAAAATTTTGGATTCTTTTCTGAAGTACTTGATGACCCAACCTAGCTTGTAGAAGTGGAAGATGTACCATATAGGGAATTGTACTGATTGAAGAGATCTTCTATTGTTTATTTGGCCAACTCAATAGCTTTTGTGGCATCTTCATAATCTGTTGCAAAAATAATTCGAACCATTGAAACTTACACTTCGATTCAAGTACCGTTGGGACCGGTAAGAACACAATCATATTCAAAACACGAAACAGTAAGTATCTTGCGATGTAATGCATGGAAAAGTAATAATAACAATTAAAATGAATGGTAAGTATAATACCTATTGAACCCAAGATCCGGTTCATCATTCTTAAACTATCCTCAATACTTCAGATATTTTTCATGCATTCATGTCGCCATCCCACAAAAAAAACTGATCGCTACTCTGCATGATGGTATCTAGCTCACCCCTGATGTTAAACAACTCCTGGAAAAATAGATGAGCAATACATGTCTTGGAGGCGGAGAATGTCAACGTAGCATCGTAGAATACCTTCAAGAAATCAATGAAAATCTTGACACGATCCCAATCGGTCATATTAGGACATCCCACCACATAAATATTGTTCGCTTCTCCTTTATTTTCCATCAGATAGCTCATAGTGCCAACTTCATGGACCAACATCTGTTAAAAGGCATCTCGATGCTATACCACAGATTATAACATAATATTGGTGGAATCCCACCTAGTCTCACAATCTAATTGCAAAAAGCGTGATCCACCTACCTTGCCAACATAAGTCTTGAACTGCTCTTTTCGATGAGGTGACGACTTTACCCATTTTACCATGGATCTCATTCTCAACACGGAACGGTCGAGATCCTTCAATCCTTGTTGAACAACCAGGTTTAAGAAGTGGGCTGTGCACCTCATGTGTATGTTCTTGTGGTCATCTATTATTTCACCCTATATGCATCCAAACTTTTGGATCTACCTATCTCTGAGATCTTTCAGCAAGGTATTATTGTTTAAGGTATTGTCCACTGTGATAGTCAACACCTTTTCAATTCCCCAATCGCGTAGTAGATCTCCCAATACCAACAATAATGACAAACCTGTATGTGCAGAAATAAATGATATAAGTTAAGACATATACAATTTAGTATGTTAAGATGTACAAAAATTAAAAACAAAATATCACAATGACTGAAAATGACCAACCTGTATGAACAATGACCCTTTTGAACTCAATAATCATATTCTATAATTGCCACTGGTGGTTTATAAAATGTGTGGTTACGCACATGTAGATCATATTTTGAATTGATTTCTAGGTATCAGTCATCAAACATACACGTTGACTTAACTGTCTGACCTGATTTTTCAATAATATTTTTTCATACACATAAACTCCCACACAATCTTTCGAAACAGTATGCCTAGAAATCATGTTGAATCTTGGTTCAAGCTGCTTCGAATACTTCCTAAACTCAGGCTTCTGAACTAGCATGAATGGTAGCTCATCTTCAATAAGGAATTCAGCAAGTGATCGTCAAATTTTCTTTGTTTCAAGTTTATTCAATCTAATGTTTCCCAACCCTGCAACAGAGGAAGCATCCAAAGTCAACTTTGTTTGGTACAGATCAATGGTGGGCTGATTCACATTTATTAACACGAAACAATTATTATTGACATGGTGCCACAAACTCAAGGTTCCAACTTTCTTACTTTCGCAACCCACTCGTCTTGCAATGCTTACAACCAGCCACTTCTATACCATCTGCAACATATACCTCACCAAAGTGCTACCACGCCTGAGATCGCTTTTTAATTGTTCTTTTTTTAGGGTGTGAAAGTATTGATGTTTCCAAATATTCATCTTCTAGATTATTGCCTGAATGTTCTTCTCTGTCCTCCAACTCCAAGTTTGAAATATGAGGACAAGAAGAAGTGGCATCACTTTTTCCTTTTCCACGATTCATCTCCTAAGTTGAATTTAATATAAGTAAATTAAAAACATAAAACAAACTAAAAAATGAGAATTCCGGAAACATAAAATAAATTGAAAACTGGAAAACAACAACTATGAACATACAAAATATCAAACAAAGATAAAGCAAGAAGAAATAAGCACAATTCAAAAATTTGAAAGTGAAATTTGCATAGTTACGCTAACTCATAGGTACGAGCTTAGTGCACATTCACGGCTTTTTATCCATATAAGTCGCAGCGAAATGCACAAGTAAACTGGAAAATAATTTTTTAAAGCTACCAAGTTCCAATAGTATATGAATTATGTCTGAACATAGCTAAAACCTAAAAGCCACCAAATTCCACAATGCCATAAATCATAAATGCACCGATAGCAGTAGCACACTGTTTTATTCCTGTAGCTAGAAAGCTAATCCACATTCACACGAAACATTTCATATGGCAAATGCAAAAGCGTGAACAACCCACCAAAAGGAACAAACTCTTTTCTTCCGTGAGCCTTTGTTGACCTGATATTTTTGCCACAACTGTTATTTTTGCTAGGTTTGCTAGGAAATAACAAAAGAAGAGCTATGTGAAAATGGTACTGAA
>JAOWBN010242437.1:0-12005 GCA_028565015.1 Pinguicula moranensis | reverse complement strand
AATAGCGGTAACGGAATAGCGGATAGCGGTAACGGTAACGGAACCAAAACCCTTATCCGCTATCTTAGCGGTAACGGATGAGGCCGTTCCGTTACCGGTATTACCGTTGTCCACCCCTATGGGGCCTTATTCTTCTTTACCTGAATTTCACTTAACTTCCCTATGTCTTTGGTGAAGAGGTGTAATTATAGAATAAGAACATTGGTGGGATTTCCAATCAATTTCTTTAAAAAAAGGGGATCGCTTGTGGCAACGTAGAATTCCCTTAATCCGAAGTTGATGACAATAATTTCTTTACAATTATTCCTTGTACTTCTTAATCTTTTCTGTCCTCTAGTTTTTCCTCCCCTTTCTCATTGGTGGTGAGGTTTCATTTATAGGAAATTGGTTGGGTCATTTGTCTCTCTTTAAGTGGTGGATTGTGACACTTGCTCCTCCACTTGTCTCCTCAAGAAAAGCTTCACTTAGAGGATCAACACATCAAGCTAGGAGGTGTCTTTGTGTCCTTGTGCACAATCTTCACATGTCCAAATGAGGTGGTTCATCCCTATTTGTCAGAGAAGGTGGAATTTTCTTTGGGCTCTTTTCCTATTGCTTTGGGCTGTGTGGAAGGGGCTTTGTGGACACTAGATGGCCTTTGAGTGTAAACGGCCCCATCATTACTCACCCACAAAATATCATATTTTCTAAATCTGTACATTTTTTGCTTCTCCAGTTGTCGCTTTTCGTCAGGTGTCTCTTCTTCTTTTGTCGTCGAGAACTTTGCCTTTAAATCTGCTAGTGGTAGACATCATTCTTCCTTACGCGACCATTCGTGAGTAGAGATAATGGAGGGTTACGGTGGCTTTCTTTTCTTCTAATTTTCTTCGATTATTTCCTAACTGGATTCTAATTTTTTGTTTGTCTTATGATCCTAATAGGTGCTAATTTTCCTTCTGATGCCTCCTTTGTTGATGACAACTCGATTATTTATGGCCATTTCCAGGTTTCTGTGGAAGGGTACTATCCTGGTCCGATGTTGGCATTGGGATGGATGGGAGAGGTCACCGGTTACCCAACCTTTTTGAGGTGTGGAGGAAATCGGGTGCATGTGGGTGCACGAGAGCACGGGTATCGATTCCTCCAGGAGAATTGTCGGCAAGAAGCTTTGGCTTGGCTAGGAAACTGTGTGCTTAATTGGAATCCTCTCGGATTGCGCATGCAACCGCTTTTGGATTGTTTATGTGACATGTATAATTGTGCAAACCATCAGATTGCTCGGATGGAGGCAATTTTGTTTCTACTTGTAATTAATCGTTCTTGAGGATTTCTGTTTTTTCAAGCTTCCTCTAGTAATGGCTCGGCTAAGTGATGCTTTTAGACTATGAAATGGTATCTCCATCCCTATTTCTTAAGTGATAAATTCCCTGTTTATGTCTCATTTTGTCATGTCTTCTTTATGGTGTTTGTTATTTGGTAAGGCTTTGTTTTTGTGGGTGCAGGAGGTCAGATGACTTTGGGGGCACTCCAGGTTTCATGACTTCTCTTGCGTTTCTGTGTTCATGTAGTGGGAGCTTTGTTCGTCGAAATTTTTATTCTTGTCCATTTATTTTTTCTGCAGAGTTCTGAACTCGATGTTCTAAAATTCTCTGAAAATAATGCTTCAAAGAATTTCAAATGGTGTATAACATGCCCGCTGTTCATTCTGGAGAAGTACCAAAATTTGTCCAAAGTGGGATTCAACTCAGAGAAGGAAAGGAGCAAACTACATAGTAGGCGCCCTCCTGATGACTCCAGGCACCCGCCTGAAGGCTTATCAAAGAATGAGCAATTTTCCAGTCAGGCGATCGCTTGACTCAAGCAGGAGTCTGCCTCCAGCCTACAGATGCTGGCGAAGATCAGTTTAGGCTCTAGCTTAACCAAAACAGGTGTCCGCTTGCAACCACCCGAAGATGGTCAAGAGCTAGTCAAGCGGTTATCCGACCAAATTGGGCTCCCGCCCAACACTTCAGCGAAGCCATAATGATTCCCATAACGCAACCGCCCAACCAAAGAAGGCATCCGCCTCAGACCAACCGAAGCACCACTTCATCATTTTAGGCGCCCGCATAACCATAGCAAACATCCGCCTACGACCATCACACGCTACAGTTCGAGATTTCAATCACTTAACCTAGTTTTATAAATACTCTCATCCTCCTCTTTTTGAACCCTCTCTCTACCTACTTTAGTTTTGGACTCTCTCTTTCTTTGTTATTTTCCTTTGAAAGCTTATCTCTCTAGGGATTTGCATTCAATTCAAGTTCATTAAGTGCACTTGATGAAGAAGGAAGATATCTTTCCTAAAATTGGTGTCTACCCACTTGTTTTGGGACATTTTTTTTATCACTTTTATGGTTGATACATTTGTAAGGGAAGTGAACTTCATGTATTTTAGCTTTCAAACAATGTTTATGGATTTTGTAATAACTTATTTTACTGTAGTATCTATGATTATGACTAGCTAATTCTACTGTATGGAATTTTAGTTGAGTTTGCTTTTATCATGTTGTTACTTTGTGTTAAACTATATTGAAGAGAATTTGGGATTAGTTCCTAATTGTTGTTCTTGTTTATTATCTATCTATATTGAGCACCTCCAAATGAGAACCTAGATAATTAAGGAAACTTAGAGGATCAGAGGGTCAATAATTGGCTCTAAGTAGACCTACACAAGTAAGTATCTAAGTTTTTTTTTTTAGATAAGCCCAATTTTCATTTAAAGAAAATATTTACAGAAAAAACACCCAAAGAGCACATCCCGCTCTTGATTTTTCATCGACCTAAATCTACTAGCTAGCGATAGTTAAAGAAATACATCAGTGATATCTATACTACTCTGCTGAGCAGGTCGCCACTACCTATTATTTTATTGCTTGCCAAGGTTCGTCGCTGTCAACATATCACCCTATGGATGGTACACAGCTCACCTATGACCTTTAGAGTACTTACTGCAGGAGTCTTTACTGTCAACTTATTACTCCCTAGCACGTATCTATTATTCTATTGCTTGGTAAGGGTCGTAGCTGTCATCTTATCATCCCGTGGATGGTACATAGCTCACCTATTCCTTTAGAATACAACTATGAAATGGTACACAGCTCTGCCTACGTGCCTTAAAGCGTTCGAAGATTGAGAGTAATGTCATCTTCAATTACGCTGGCTAGTGGTGCTACCTTCTTATTAACTTGGATTGGCCACCTAAACAAATAAGAATTGAATCAACAGCTAGTAAGGATTTAGGGGTTCTGTTAGTTCACTAAAACCTTACATGATAGCAACTTTAACAATCAAATGAGGCGGTTAGTTCATTTTTTAGTTAAAGTGACATCAAACTAAAGTGTAGAGGAAGGAGTATTCGGTTAGATATCTTATATTCACACTCTTAATGAACTTTTATGATCTTAATGGTGCTCTGATAGTTGAGTTAGAAGACTGATAAACCGATTAGGGAGTCAGGATTACAAGTAGAAAAGCAGTGGTTGGAGAACTACACATTAAGTACCATAAACTATTTAAATGTGCATCTATGATCCTCTTGTCCAAGGCTATTTCTCATGTACTAAAGGTCAGCAAAAAGTATGTTTATCCTCTTACAATTCATCTAGATTTCATCTTGGATTCCTTGGTTATAGTTCCAGCATTTATTTGCAGCAAACTTCCCCCATTTTTCTTATGTTTCAACTGTAACAAATCAGAACAAGAAGCAGTGAAGCATACACTCCCCTTTCTTTGTGGATTCGACCCTGTGCTCCCCACTTGCTACCCCTTTAGCTTGTGTATTGTGATTCAGGATATCCTTGAGCTAGTTTTCCAGCCACGACACTGAAGAAAATAAGCCATCCTCCTAAGTTGGGTTAAAGTAAGGCATCATTGAGCCTTTGAGGGTAGTACATGCCATGCCACATATGAAACGAATGAAGTTTATTTTATTTGGCAATTAAGTTTTAAATGCTTTGTGAAAATTATTTTCGTATTCTCATACATACCTACGAAGGTCGGAAAAATGACTTAGATGTTTTGACTTACCTCTTCCGAGTTATATCCAAGGACTTACCTCTTCAAGCTATATTTGCAATTTAAAGCAGTAAGAGTTATTTTAAAGTTATTACTATTTTTTAGAAATACAATGTTGCACTTCACTTTGGTTTTCAACATTCACGTTAGCTTACTATTTTTGGTTTTGAACTTATTTACATTACGAATTTGATGTGGGATAGAAAAATCTTGGTAACCATTAGATGTTGGGCCTACCCATTATCGTGAAGAGGAGAACTGCCAAGTACATAGGACGTCTTGAAGACTAACCCTGCCGCGAGGACTGTACCTCACGCCTCCCTATTACAAGGCACAAGGAGAACGACCTTGAAAAAGCCATGAGTTCTTTGTGAGTGGCACATGCATTACCCAAACAAGGACTTCGTGCTCACCTCCCAAGCGTGGGGCTGATAATTAGCCATCACATCACTCGAGTTCGATGTATCCTCTCACAATACCCTTGAGGTAGTTAAATGCATCTTTCTAACAAGGATGAGCCAGCCGTTGCCTGACACACATATCTCCTCGACTCTCCAAGAAATGGGATAACAAGCAATCGCCACCTCCCACAAGTGGGCATCATGCCACACTTGTTACAAAGTATCAATATACCCTATTATAAATTCTATAAATAGGTCAATTGGCCAATAGAAGAACGAAGTAATTCCTGAGGAATACAATTGAGTATACTTGTACTTAATCCTTTGTATCTCTTCTTTCCAAGAGTTGTATGACGTAAAACAATGAAATATAGCAAAGCACAAGCATACACACATATTATCCCAAATTTCATCAATGGTGTTGTCCGTGGGAATGTTTCTCATATCTATTGAGAAGCTCTTCTTGCTACAAGACTCAAATCCACATTTATCTACTCTACTGTGGAAAACAAAACACGAATAGACAACCTCTTTGGCCCTTTCTCCAAAAAGGGAACAAATCTAGCAAGCGGAGGGAGCAGACGCAAGCCAACATCTCAAAGGCAAATAACCGACCAATGTGGAGACGAAAGGAACCTCATTTTTTACTCGCCCCCATATCAACTAGAATAAAGCCAAGTTGAGTCTGAAAATCCCATGAAAGGAGGAGACTCTGATGATTCATGATCCTCGGAGGGCACACTCCCATCTCCTAGGGAGAAAAATGGGTCTGAAAGAAGCTTGCGGCAAAGAAGGAGATCACTAGAGCAATGAATCTCAGAAAGCATGGATGCACGCTATAGCCAAAAATCGTTAGTATAAGACCCCGTTATCCATAGTCATGTCTGCCACTAATTACGAATATTAGCTACTAGAACAAACTCCCACATACAATATGAACAGGGATCCGCGAAAACACCAAGACTGATTCAGAAACCAAATGGATGTCCATGGCGAATCTGAAGCAACAACAATATGCCAAGCTTAACGGATATTCATGTAGCACTTCGTCGACCATAGGAAAAATATTGAACTAACATGAACTTGTTGGAAAATATCAAATGACAAGATGAACTACAATCTGATTCCTTAAAATGTTTTAATGTTAAATGCCAAAACATCCCCAAGCTTACCACCTTCATGAGGATCAAGATCCTACTGAATGCCTTACAGCCAAGGACAATGAACAATGATTTGGCTGCACGATTCCACGAACCTCCAATGAGTTGTATGAATTCAAAGAGAACCACATCAAAATAGAGGAACTTAACCTCTAGAAGAAAAGGCGTTGCAAGGCAATTTCAAGCAATAGTGCTTCCGCCCACCAAAAGAGATACTCGAATGCAAAAGGTCACTAACATGAGGAGTTTTTCCTCCATGAACCCCGCTGACCTTATCAACAAGCCTCAATACACCAATTTTACTCCATTAAAGGCATCCCAGAGCAAGATCTTTGCCATCGCCTAAGGCGACGAAGTCTTCACCAAACCTCAACCCATGCCATACAACAAAAGACAACAAGCAACTCTTCAGCATATATCACAGGGACAATGGGCATAACACATATGAGTGAGAGGAATTTAAGAACAATATCAAGAGACTAATCCAGTTCGACAACTTGTAGGAATGGGTCAAGATAATTCCATAGGGTCCCAACAATAGGATGCACAGCTACACATGGAGAAGACCGCCAAAAAATGCATGAAGAATTCCCCACCCCCTCATATAAACCAGGTTGCACAGGAGCCACCTTGTGTCATCAGCATGATTAGTGGGGGATTCGTGGGAGATATCTCTACTCGAATACGAAAGAGAATCACCCACAAAGGACTAAACATGGCCTTGAAAAAAACCACCTGGCAATACGACGTAATCCACTTAAAAAGGAGGAATTTTGTAGCAGATTATATAAGTTCACCATGGGAGCTCAGTAGACGCCTTGTCCTATGAATTCTTGATCCATATGGGCATTTGGAAAGGTTTCAATGAACCATTCATCACTCCACTCATCAAGTTTGGTGGTACCAAAGTACAATCCATGGGAGTCATTGAGTTACTAGTAGGCAACATAAGGTAATCCAATTCATGACAGTTAGAGAGCAATTCTACTACAATGTAATACTTGGTAGGCCCAACCTCTACCATTTCCAACCTGTTGACTACACCTACCACAAACTCATGAACTTTCCCATCCTCGATGGATGAGAAAATTATAAGCACATAACTTGGGCTTCATGTGCTCTCCTCGGTCACCCGAGGATGAGTTTGCATGGAAGAGGCTTCACGTGATCTGTCAGCTTGAGCACAGGACCCCTTCCCCTAACCCCCCCTTAGGAAGATCCAGGTTAAGAACAATCGTGGTATGTCCTTTACCTAGAAGGAAAATATGAGCTACCACCAGCACTGTGCGAGAAAGCACATATAGTCGAACAGGGCAGAGCAACCATGGCCGAGTAAATCACTAAAGGGATAAGGTAAAATTGGAAGACCCACCAACTTACCAAAAGCGTTAAATAGAACATAGTGAGAGTGCAAGATTACTGAGAAGGTTTGGACTCATGTGAGAGGACCCCCATCATGCGGTAAAGGCTCAACACAATTGAACTGTCTTCCTTGAAGCCTTTGAAAGGGTAGATCCTTAATAAGACCAAATCTTTTGACAAACTAACCGAGTATCTTTGTTAGATGCGAATGCTCCGAGGGTTAGATATCATATGTCTTTTCACCTTTCTTATTATGCTAATTATTTGAATAAATGGCATCTTTTGGAAACATTAAAGTAATTAAAAAGGAAGAAACATGCTCCTCATACTAATGACCCAACAAGGGTATAACCTTATCAGGGAGGCAAACACATGCTCCCTTTGCCCTAAAAGTTGTAGAGATTAAAAAGGGTTCAATCAAAATGGGGTTGATGCCTTAAAAGTAGGAGTTGAGGTGTTTCCAACTTAGAGAAATAAAGAAAGAATTAATAAACATCATGTGTTAACATTATTGGGGAGGCTAAAACAAGCTCCCTAGTGTAGTCAATTCCTTCCCGTGCGCAAGGAGTTGTGGATGTTAAAAAGGGTTCAATACAAGGGAGGATGCATCAAAAGAGTAGAGGCGTTCCCCATGCCAAAAAGATTAATAAGCATTTGTAACAAATATTTTTGGAGAGTCTCCCCATGGAAGTCAACTCCTATGCGCCTCAGTAGTTGTTTGGGTTCAATACATAGGGGAAAAGTGCCTCAAGGATAGGAGTCGAAGTACTCCCCAAGGAAAAGAACGTATTGGTTTCAGGAGCACCATACTACCATAGGGGAGTATACAACAATCGAGAAGGGGTGCCAGATGACTCCCCACATGCATAGAGTCAAACCTCCCACATGGTCTGTCACAGGTAGGGTCATAGTAGCCCTCTTAGTGCATTTTATGGAACTCGAGATTCTACCATGTTAGGGGACGTCATTACATCCCATGCAAAATTATATTATTTCCATTTGGATATTTGCACTTGACAAGCCAGGTAAAGACACAAACAACAACAAATTTGGAGGGAAGGATATATTAAGCGGTCAACGGATAACATTTATAGTAAAAGATCAAACTCGCCCTCGACCTACGACACATACAAAGCACTTAGCACTCAAGAAAACAAAAGGTTGAGGCATCAACGAGCCCATTCAACAAGTAATGAACGTCATTAGGGCCCTTGTTGGACAACTTTGCTTAATCTGCATCCACCAAGCGGCAGGCTACTTGAATATTGAGGTGATTAATATCTCTTGTAATTAATATCATTTCACCTTGTTCATATCTCTAATCTTGTATATTGAGGTGATTGGAATTAGGGCATAACACTAAAAAACAAACCCCTTGTATGATTGATTGCGGGAAACTTGGCAATTCTCTCCATCAAACAAACCCCAATATCCTTAGGAGGATGAGCTTGTAACCACCGACTAGGGCTTTCCGCCATGAAAAAGATCCCACTGGGTTTGCATGTTAGCACAACGATTCATGACATATTACAAGCGGATAAGTTTGGTATTCCATACAACCTTCTCCATGGAATTTATATCCTCTCAAGTCATTTACTTGATTAGTTGCTTAATTGGTTACCCGTAAATGGTAGTTAGACAATGAACCAATCCAACCAAACATCACATGCTTTAATTTTACACTTTTACTTAAATCAACAATAGGATTATCAATTGTCTAGTTCTAGTCATGCCCCTAGTCCAGATGAGATTGGACCACGGAGCTGGCTCATATGTTCTACACTAATCCATCCACTTGGTGGTTATTACTACAATGGTGTGGACATAGCCACATCCATCACGAGCAGAGTCCTTGCTCGAGAATATGCCATAAGGAAGAAGCAAGCAAAAGAGAAACTAATTAATGTTAACTGCCAAACAATGAAGGCTGCCAGATCTGAGGCATAGGAGATGCCACGAGTTACAGATGCTCTAGTCTCTCTATGAAGGTTATCACATATAATGTCAGAGGCCCCTGTGGCCAAGAGAGACAGAGGAGTGTTAAAAGTCTTATTCTAAAGCATCTAAAATGGAAATTGTTGATAGAAAGCTGTGCCATTTCTGATGGTATGATGACGATTTTGATTGGATATATAAGGGATTACAAGAGCAATCTAGTGGTCTGCTATTTGGAATAAATCTGCTTTTAACAGAATCAACATATTTTATAGAGATGGTTTCTTAGCAGCATCAGGCACCTGGTATTTAGATACAATTACTTCACACATGTTAAACATTTATGGTCCGAATGAGTTGGGAGCAAGGGAGATCCAATGGAATCAAATCGTGGATCTACATCAAGTGAAAGAAGATGACAAATGGTGTCTCATGGGAGACTTTAATGCAGTCTTAGATGCTTCAGAAAGGACAGGTACTTCCCAACGTTCTTTGGATCATGAGATCATAGCATTTAGAAACATTGTCAATAGGATGTATCTTCAAGATCTAAAGATGGTTCGCAGGAAATTTACTTGGTATTTAAAGTCCTTCAAAGCCATGAGTAGGCTTGGGAGATTTCTAGTAAACGATGCTTGGCTGGGAAATAATATATCCTGGACTCAATCAAGCCTTGATAGGGATGACTCAAACCATTGCCCGGTTTCTCTTTACTGCAATTTTAAAGATTGGGGTCCTAAACCTTTCAGAGTTCTTGATTGCCGGCTAGAAAATGCAGATTTCATTTTTGCTGTGGAAAATCTCATCTCTAACATAAATCCTGTGGGTTTTGCTAGCCATAGATTTAAGATTAAGATAAGAGACTTAAGGGAAAGCATCAAATAGTGGAACTCTGTGCAGCCTAGGAGCTCTTTGGCTCTAAGAAATCAACTACTGACCAAGTTTCTTAATTGGAATTTCAGGCTGAACAAAGTCTTCAATTTTTTTGCTACTGACATACATCTGATATTGAGCAAACAACAAGAAATCCAAGCAATAACAAGGAGCATGGACAACCTGTACTTTTAGAAAGCTAGAATTAATTAGATTAAGCAAGGAGATGCCAACTCACCATATTTTCATAGATGGATTCAAAAAAACAAAAGAAGAAACTCTATCCAAGGTGTTTGGGAGGGGAACACATGGCTAGAGGATCCGGGGGACATAAAGAGATGCTTCAAAAATCATTTTGCTGACAGGTTCTCTGAAATACAGTGGAGCAGGCCTAAAATCATAAATATCAGATTTCATCAATTCTCTCAACTGACTAAAGAACATCTTGTGAGGCTTTTTTCTGAAACCAAAATTTTGGTAGCTATTCAAGGTTGTGGAAGTGAAAAGGGTCTAGGGCCGGATGGGTTAAATTTTAAATTCATCAAACATTTTGTCCATCTATTTAACGCTGACATTTTGCAATTGTTTGCTGAATTTTACAGGAACTGCCAACTAGCAAAAGGAAGCAATGTTGCACATATTCTCTATTAGCCAAAATAGTTTCACCTCTGTATGTTCAGGACTTTCGACCTATTACCTTAATTTGAGCTATTCCAAAGATAATCTCAAAGGTCCTAGAGAAGAGGTTAAGTCCAGTTATGATGGAAATCATTGCCCCTAATCAGAGGGTGTTTATTAAAGGAAGAAAACTGTTGGATGGTGTCCTCATAGCTAATGAGACAGTGAATGAGCTGAAGAAACTTAAAAAAATAGGTCATCATCTTTAAGGTTGACTTTGAGAAGGCCTTTGATTCTGTATATTGGGATTATCTGCTGGATGTTATGGCACAAATGGGATTCCTTTAAAGCTAGATTTGGTGGATTAAGGAATTACTTGTATCAACCTCCTCCTCCATCCTCATAAACAGCAGCCCCACCACTGAATTTTTTCCTCAAAGAGGACTTCGCCAAGGAGACCCTATCTCCACTCTGCTCTATCTAGTGGCTGCTGAGGGCCTTTCTGTCTTGATCAAGAAATCTATTAGCTTAAATTTGTTCACAGGATTAGAAGTTGGCAAAGAAAAAATTCAGCTTTCTCATTTACAATATGGTGATGACACAATGATGTTTGGACAAGCCGGACGAGATACAATCAAAACACTAAAAGCCATACTACTCAACTTTTAAATCACATAAGGTTTGCGAATTAAATACTCAAAGAGCAGCCTGGTGTGGGTTAACTTGCAGCAATCCACTTTAGAAGAGATGGCAGCTTACCTGGGCTGTAAAATTGCATCCTTTCAATTCAAGTATCTCGGTCTTCCTATAGGTGCTAATCCTACCAAATTATCTACATGGAAGCGAGTGATTAATAAAGTCAGCAAGGTCCTAAACTCATGGGACCACAGATACTTATCTGCAGGAGGAAAGCTAAAACTTTTGAACTCTGTTCTCAATGCCCTCCCCTCTCATTTCTTCTCTTTTCTGAAAGCTCCATCTGCTGTCATCTACAAGCTAGAGAAAATTCAGAGACCCTGATTTTGGAATAGCAGCAAAGATCATAAGAAAGTCAACTGGATCTCATGGAAGAAATTGATTACACCAGTAGCCAAAGGAGGTTTGGGGGTCAAGAGTTTAAAAGCTTTTAATGAATCATTATTGGGCAAATGGGGAGAATGCCTGCTTTCTGGTGGATCTGATCTGGCCATGTAGATTCTTTGCTCTAAATATGGATTGGATGGCTCTTTATCTGTGGGAAGGTGGAGAGAATTAATCTCACCTCAGCAACCTAGTAGCCTGCAAGGCAGAAGGAGGGGTAGCACTTATGCTTCTTCCTGGTGGAACAACACCGAGGAACTTCTTAATTCTAATTGGTTTATCCAGCCAATTAGTTTGATAGTTGAGACAGGTACAATCATCAGATTTTGGAAGGATATTTGGCTCCTAAATACTCCCCTAGCTGAGCAATTCCAGAGATTATTCAGAACTACACTACACCACACCATAATGCTTTTATTTATGAAATGGGATGATGGGACTCCTCCCTGTGGTACTGGTCTTTGAGCCTGAGGGACAAGGAATTACAACCGGTGAAAGCTTCTAGGTCAGGGGCCCTTTCTTATCTCACTTTTTGCCGATG
>JAOWBN010242426.1:0-12005 GCA_028565015.1 Pinguicula moranensis | reverse complement strand
GAATCAGACACTGACTGCAGCCTTATACGATCAGCGCTTCAGAGGCAACTAGTCTACAGCCAGATTGCGATTTTCGCCTTTTTTTTTCTTTCTTCCTTGTTTTAACTTCATCTGTACATACTTTTTATAGCATATATACAAAATTTGGCTTAAAAAGAAATAATGTTTTAATTTATTTTATAATTGTTTATCTGTTATTATCCATCTTTGAGCTTCTGATATGGCTATTGGGCCCAAATTATAATTGTTATGAATCCCAGTAATAATGATATGGGCTACAAGGGGATTTTAGTTCGGGTTTTACCAGTTTAAGTTGAATGTCAATTTTCAACAAAAGTCACCGCTTTGGCCAACCAATCGGAAAAAATTGAAGTTGACTCCGCACCCCCAAACCTTCCATTTTTCTGATAGCGAATTTAACTACTTGCATTGATGGAAACATTTCATTTTGCTCAGCCTAACGAATTGAACTAATCCCAACGCGAAGGTCTGCAGGAGGACCAACTCGTCGGAGCAACTCTGTACGAGAGGGCGGTCCGGTCGTCGCTGGTAGTAACCGTAATCGCGTGACTTTACCCATTGAGATAGCAATTGCCCTTGCCAATTTCTATGCCAAAACTCTACAACAAATACACCAAACTCAAGGTTCTTATGTCTGAGCTAAGAGAACAATATACCTAGTGTCATGAAGTGAATGTTTTTTTTTCTTTATTTTTCTTTTCTTTGTGCAGAATGGGAAAGAATCTGACCTTGACAAGCTGAATCATGATCAGGAAGTAAAATTTTTTGAACTTTGCTTGCGGGTATAATACCAACTACGCATACCTTACTGCCCTTATAGTTGTATGTTACATACTGTGATTCCTTTAAGATGATGAATTGAAACACATGAATTGTGTAACTGGTGAAACAACTTACTGCTGATTCTGTATAAATGGTCCACATTAAACACAGTGTACTCTGCGTTAAGTGTTTGTTGTTCTTCTCATGACATAATACTTATCACTGTTATCTGAGTACTCTCACTGCATTTTTTCTCATATGCGTAGACAAGGAAGGTGTTTGACATGCTTGTTATGCCCTTAACACAGCTGCCGATGAAATGATACAGTACTTAAAAAGCGGTGCTGAAAGGTTACATGAACAAGTTGATGAAATGATACAGTATCTTACTAATAAAAAAAAAAGTTGATGAATTGAGAACTGAACTAGCTTCTGTGAGGTATGATTGGATGGCAATTATGTAATATACGAGGATATCTTTTTTCTTGAAGTTAAATCAAACACATTGTTTAACTGTAGATCATCTGGTGATGAGCAGGATACTCACTATCAGAAGCTCTGGATGGAGGAGAGCCAGAAGAGTACTGAATTATTCTGGCTAATTGAAGTTATATGCCTCACATATCTGAACTCCATGCTCAATGATATTTTGTCTTCACTTGTTGTTGAAGTTGAGTTGAAAAGTTTGACAATATTAGATCTGTTCACACGTGATGTATGCCTATTTATAGACATGTAATTCTTTCAGTTGTATAAGAAGAACACAATAGTTTTTCTCTATTTTCAATATGGTTCAGAGACATAAAACTCGCCGGCCGCCGGCCGCCGCCGGCCACCACCTCAAAACACATTGCTAGAACCGCCTCGTCTTTCCCGTCACAAGGTACAAGCCGTTTTTCAACATTTGGCCGGAATCCGGCTAGATCTGGGTTTTTCCGCCGCGACTTTTTGGACTTCTCTAGCGATTCCCGTCGCCGTCCGGCCGTTTCTGCTCCTTCGACCACCACCAATGGACTCGCACTGCTGAGCTCGTCATGGGAGACCCTTCCACGTGCCACCGTCGCTCCCGGAACGCATAATCTTTGGTTTGCTTCCATCTACACACTCGTGTTGTTGGTTCGTTGATATGAATTGTGGATTATTTTTTATACATAGTTTTATGGTGTTTGCGACTTGTGCTTTTTGTTGGAATTGATATTGTGTGCCTGATGCGTCGCTCTGAGTTCAGAGGCGCGGATAGTGTGTGTGGGAGATTGGAGTTTACCTTTTGAATTATTGATTGAGGTTGTATTTGAAGTTGCTTGCGATGAAATAAGAAAATACTAGTGAGAAAGCAGGTTAGAGGCATTGAGTGCGCTCAACCCTGAGTCCCTGAAAGCTTTGATCGGTTTGATTCAGGGTATGAGTACATCTTCTTCTGTGGGGCAACCTAAACTCGATCTTCCACCTATTGACTTGAAAATTGATAGTCATGCAACCTATTGTAACTAGGCTCTACGAGTTGAAAGGGCCTTAGACAGTAAGGAATTACGAGATTTTCTAGAAGAAAAAGTATGTAGTAATGCTACGAACATTTCTAATGGAAGTCCATACATGTTACTTTATGTGTATGCTTACTGAATTCAATGACTTCTGAAATCTTCTCCTTCGTGGAGAATCTAAAGTTGTCAGGGACATATGGATATGATTAAAAGAAGATTATTCTAGCACAAAGAATCAGTTAAGAAAGTTTCAGATTTGATTACAGATAGATACCGAGACACAGAGGGGTAGAACTATGCAGAAGTACACTATTTGTCTGCGACGACTATGGGTATCTTTGGAACACTTTCAACCCCTAGCAGGTTGTTCTACCGACTATCCTAGTCGAAAGGTTTGGGAAGAAGAGAAGATGATGAAATTTTTTAAAGATGTGGGCCCGATCTATCACACACGACGATCAATCTTGCTGTGTCAGCAGACTATTCCCCATCTGAGTGAAGTCATTACTACGATGTTACAGGAGGCGGTCGTGGTCGAGGGGGTCGAAAAAGTGAAGCGAGGAGTGGAGGACGTGGGGGCTATCGTACCCACCTAACTGTGGATACTGAAGAGAATGAGCTCGGAGGAGTAGACGACTATCCACCCACCCTACCAGATGCGTCTGATAACGTTGCTCATATCGCTCTACACTCAACTGTGTGAGGTACGTCTGATTCTCTTGCACTTGCATCCTTTCCCACTACTGGCTCTTCAGATTAGATTTTGTGACTCTGCAGCATCTACGCACGTAATAAGTTCCTCTAAGAAATTAAGCACCTATACTTTCTTAGAAGTCCTGTCTAGGGTTAAGACTGCAGATGGCACTGATCGGCCAGTGGTTGGGAAGGGTATAGTGCGATGCACTGACACTCTGACGCTATCCAAAGTTTTGCATGCCCATTCATTCCCAGTTAACCTTCTCTCCATCAGTGCTATTATTCTTAACTTAAATTGCTGTGTTATTTTTGATATTCCACAGGTGATCTTACAGGAGAAGGGGTCTGATTGGGTTCTTGGGATTGGTAGATGGCATGACGGATTGTGGTACTTGGATAGAAAGGGCATGGGCTCTGCCCTTTCACCGATGACAGAGAAATCTGAGAGAGAGAAGAGGATCGTGGAAAACCTATTGCTTCACCATAGATGCTTAGGTCACCCCTCTTTCTCTATTATGAGTCATTTGTATCCCTTTCCTTTGCGAAATTTAATAAGGACATGCTAGTATGTGATGCATGTGATCTTGGTAAGCATATTAGAAGCTCTTATATAAGCTTTTGCTATAGGCGTTATCAGTAGTTTGATCTGATACATTTTGATGTTTGGGGGCCTTGCCCTATTTTGACAGTTAATGAATTTTGTTATTTTTTTTACTTTTATTGACTGTTACTCCCGGGTTACTTGGTTTTATTTGATTAAAAACAAGAATGAGGTTTTTTGCATGCTTTAAGGATTTTCACAGGGAGATTCAGACTCAGTTTGATGCAGTTGTGAAGGCTCTGAGGTCTGACAATGACATGGAATATACGAATCAATCATTTGCAAATTATCTGTCATCACATGGGATTAGACATCAGACTACATGTTCATACACACCACAAAAGAATGGGGTGACGGAAAGGAAAACTCATCACCTCCTTGACGTTGCGAGAAGCATAATGATATCCATGACTGTCCAAAACATTTATGGGGATGAGCGGTTATGACAACAACTTATTTGATAAACCGAGTACCCTCCCGAGTACTTGACTGAAAATCTCCATTTCAGGTACTGGCTGGCATGAGAGGAGATGTGTGGGAGATGCGGACGTTCGGTTGTGTATGCTTTGTGAAGGATGATCGACTTGGAGTCGGTAAGTTGGATCCACGAGCGGTTAAGTGTATCTTTGTAGGATACTCGATTGATCAAAAAGGTATGTTTGCTGGAGTCTGATAGAGCGACAACCGTTAGTGAGTATGGATGTTACATTCAGAGAGTTTGAGCCTTACTTCACACAAGGGAAAATCCCACCATTCGAGGACTCGCCTCAGTATGGGCGAGAGGGGGAGAGTGTGAATGTATGGCGTAAGGGAGAGAGTGACATGAGAGATGAGCCACAAACAGTGACTGTAAGGGCAATTTCTCGCCCTTACTCTGCTCAAGACACATATGGTGGTGAGGAAATGAGGTTGAGTGATATTGATACTCCGGAGTTGTGCTACGGGTATCACAGGAGAGGAGATAATACTGATATGCAAGCACTTGTCCCATGTCTCGATGCTCGGTCGACCCTGACTCCGGAGACACCTGCACCATCCATTACAGATCACTCAACACTCACAGGTGACATTATTTCTTTCTACCATTCTCCTGTGCCATTACCGTTAATGTGAACTATCCGTGCCAATGCGGGGGTTCCACCTGAGCAATACGAATTTCCGCATGATATTCAGTGTTGTTAGGGACGTGGGATGCACCGGGGCAATCAGGTAAAATACTGGGGTGCGGGGCATGCGCCCCACGAATCGGGGCGCTCTTACTTTTTAATTTTCGGAAAATAAATATGTACTTACTTCATTTATATAATTATCCATCCAAAATCAAAATAAAGCAATGCATTTGCACAAAATAAAATATTCATAATTCATAATGATTAAAATTATCAATACTTTATAATCATGAAAACAAAAAAGTTCTCAAATCTCAACACAAGTTGCATAACACAGAATTAATAACTAAATATTATCAATATCATCTTCACTTAAGAGTTTTTCCTTTTCTTTTTTATTCGACCCAATCAAGTTAATATCTTCATCCTCATCCTCTTCATCCACAAAATGTAGATGAGCAACCTTAGAGCTTGAAGCTTTCTCCTTTGCATTTGTGGTGGCTCTAGTACGGTGCATGGATTCAAATACACCAAAAGCTCTACTAATGGTTCTCCACGTTAGTGAATCATCCACAATGACTAAATCTTCATTATCACGATCCTCCTCCACCCTCCCAAGTAACCATTCATTACTCTCATCAATTTCACTTAGAAGAATAGGATCAGTTTGGTCGGTGATATTGAATCTATGCCTGAGTGTTCTATTATACTTCACAAATACCAAGTCATTCAATCGTTCTTGTACTAGACGATTCCTCTTTTTGCTATGAACCAAAGAATGAAAAAAATAAAATAAAAATATAGGAGTTAGACATGCATTATTTACTTCAAAAATATAGGCAGAATAATATCATTGGTTAACAGTAGAAGTTAGGATTGCTTACATGTTGAAAAACACTCCAATTCCTCTAACAGACAGTGACACTACAAGTGAGGTTCAACACTTTAATTTGGAATATTTGCAAATTAGCCGTAGCAGACCCATAACGTTTCCACCATTCAGCTGAAAATAATATTAAATTAAAATATTTAACATGTCATATATTGATATATCAACCAAATAATGTTGTAATGAAAAACATGATTGGTAATTACCTAGTGTTATTTAGGCTATGTGCCTAATAGCCAGAGATTTTGAAAAAATTAGTAACAACGTCCTGATACAAAGGCATTTCACTTCTTAGTATCTTGTCTTGAAAGGATCGGGATTCAATTTCTGAATACAATCTAGCAACCCGTTCATGACCTCTACACGTCCATTCAAACCTTGTACATCGGCATAAAAGATTGCTGGATTTAAATAATGATCCGCTGCATGTAATGGTTGATTTAACTGGTCATTCCACCTAGTATCAATAATTTCAAATACCCTCATATATTTTTCTTCATTTTCATTGAATGGCTTGGAAATGACTTCTTTACACCTATCCATAGTCTCATAAATGTAACTCATAGCAGGCTTACACTCTGCATCAACCATTTTGAACACCTTCACAATAGGACATGTCAACTTGATAGCATACATGACATGCCTCCAGTAGATAATGCTCAAAACAGTGGTAGTCGCCTGCTTACCATCCACATCTTTATACCACGGGCTCTTAGTCCATTCATCACTAGTAAACATTTTTCTTAGATTAGACTTCTGCATGTGAATGGACTTCAAGATGATTAAGGATGTGGCAAATTTAGTCATAACAGGCCTAAGTAACTCCCTCTTACCAGTATACCTTCTCATCATATTTAGCACACCCATTCGGTTGTAGATATAACCAGTCAAGCTTATTGATTTTTTATTACACTCCCCACAATAGGTATCTTACAAATATCCTTAAGCATCAAATCAATGCAGTGTGCTGCACATGGAGACCAAACCAAATTGGGTTTCTTCACTTGCAACATCCGTCCAGCTTTCTTGTAATTTGAAGCATTATCTGTGATAATTTGGATCACATTCTGTTCCCCAACATAATCTACCATCTCTTCAAGCATTACCAATAAGGCATTTGCATCTTTCACAATATCTGACACATCTGTAAATTTGATGAAAATTGAACTTTTAGGAGAGTTTACTAAAAAGTTTACGATATCTCTATGAGAAACCAAGCCACGCCATCCATCAAATATAATTGAGCACCCATAAATAGCCTACGTGCACTTTATGACTCTCCAAATCTGTCATCACATCTTTAACTTCTTTTTTGAACAAAGGTTCTCTCAACTCGTGATAACTTGGTGGTTTCATGCCTGGCCCAACTGCCCAGTTACTTGAACAGCAATCTTAAAACTATCATAGTTTGATGCATTAAAAGAAATTCCAGTATCATAAAACAATTTAGCATAGTTACTGCAAGTTTTTTCACACAATTCCTTTTGCAAATTTCATTTATTGTCTGTTGTTTTCCCTTGCTCAACTTTTTTTTAGTTAAGCCAAACTTTCATTAAAAAGAAAAATATTTACAGAAAATAAGTTCCAACCAAAGAGCACAGGCCGCTCTTGATATTACAACCAACCTAAACCTACTAGTCACTCATGGTAAAAGAAAATATATCAGTGATCCCTATACTCCACTGCTAAGCAGGTCGCGGTATCTTTTATTTTATTGCTTGCCAAGGATTGTCACTGTCAACATATTACCCTATGGATGGTACACAACTCACCTATGACTTTTAGAGTACTAGCAGCAAGAGTCTTTACTATCAACTTATCAATTCATAGCACGTATCTATTATTTTATTGCTTGGCAAAGATCGTAGCTGTCAACTTATTATCCTATGGATGGTACACAACTCACCTATGGCCTTTAGAATACGACTATGAATTGGTACATAGCTCTGCCTACGTGCCTTAAAACTTCCGGAGATTGAGAGTGATGCAATCTTTAACTCATGTGCTAAACGGTCGGTGGAGGTGTTCCTCTTGCCATCATATGTGAATTGTGATGTCTTAATGTTAGGTTACCCACATTGCAGTTGATCATGGTCTTTATGGTCTTCAAAATGTACCTATATGCACCTGTACCGCACAGAAGCTGACAAAATAAAATATGAACGAAAAAACTGCTAGGATATATGATCCCTTGAAAAATTAGCTTATAATCTTTCCAACCTAGGAGGAAAATATTGTTGGGGCTACTTCTATTACCAATCAGACTTAGGGTATAGGAGGGTACCTGAATTTCTTATTCCTTGACCTTAGTTCTCAATTACCTGTTACCGTACCTATAAACTTAGTCCCTAGTTGAAGTGCTGGTTTGTACTGGTGCGGCAGTTCACTTATGCCTTTTGTGGGAAGCTGGTGTAATCTACTCCAGCAGATACATCCCTGCTTGGAATGTTGATTTATAATACTACGACAGTTTCTTTACCATGAGTGAAATACCAGCTTCAGTTGCTATGGTAGACATAAATTGAGAAAAGATTAAGATGTACCACGGTCAGAACTTAAAAATTCATACATATCAATGGATTAATCAACCAATCTGTCAAAGAAAAAGGAAAGAGGTGAATCCCTCTCACAACCTTGGTCCATTGCCATGTCATGCATTGGATTCTGTTTAGCATTTGGAATTTGTTTACCTCCTCAGCTAAGAAGCGAAGCTTGTTTCTACTTCTCCAGATTACCCATGTTGTGGCAACCCAAATAGAGGTCCAGGATACTTTATTTAAACCAACAAGTTTGATAGTATTAAAAACTAGGATTGAAGTTCCCTGTCCAGTGCCTCCCAGTTAATTGGTGCTGATATCCAACCAAGCACTTATCTTGGTCCACAACTCGATTGTAACTACACATGAGTTGAATAAGTGTTTAGTGGTTTCCTCTTCATCATAACAGAAAGTGCAACTTGGAATCTGATCCACTAGAATAATTTTCCCTGCCTTTAAAACAACCTTTACAGGGAGTGAGCTTTGTAGCAGCTTCCATGCAAAGATACTAACTTTTTTGGGAACGAACTGATTCCAGACATTCTTCAGAATCTGCCCTTCTAAATTAGAAAAAGCAAGAGGTGTGGATAGGCAGATTAGCTTGTAAGCCTCTTTGATAGTGTAAAGCCCATCTATGCTCCCTGAAAAGCAGTGTTTATCCGTTCTTTGAGGTTTGGGGGACCATTCCAACAAATATGTTCTCATATCAGGGTAGTTTGAAGGTTCGTTGCCCCTCAATGCTCTTCTCCATGCCGATCCCCAGATCCATCTGTCACCATCCCATCTTCCTGATTGAGCAATTGTGGCCTCCTTATCTTCTGCAGCAATATACAACTGAGGATACTTCTCTGCCAATGTCATTGTGACACACCATTTATCATTCCAGAATAGGATTCCTTCTCCACTACCAACTTTGATACTGCACATCTCATTGAACCAAGAAGCTGGAAGAACAGATTGCAGTCCTAACCACCACTTAGAGGCATATCTTCTTGGTCTCCTCCGGTGTCTGGGAGCAGGAATCAGTTGTTTGAGTTCATTTTGGTATCCTAGTCCTAATCTGCCTTTCTCTGAGTATTTAGAGCTGATGACCATGTGAGCAAGAGTGGATTCTCCTTGCAACAATCGCTCAACCCATTTGCCTAACAGTGACAAGTTGATAGCCTAACTCCCAAACCCCCTTGGCAAGTAGGTGTGAGTAACTTTTTTCCCATGAAACCCAGTGCACTTTCTTTTTCTTTGTAGTTTTCCCCCAGAAAAAAACTCCTCATGATCTTACTAATTTGCTTAATCACTTGCCGTGGAGCTTTGTAAAAATTGAAGAAATGTGCAGGTAGACTCTTTAGTACGGAATTGAGCAGAACCAGTTTGCCCCCCTCATAAATAAATTTGTGTTCCTAATTGAGCAATCTTTTTTAGATTCTGTCTATGACTGGTTTCCATGTACTGGACCTTTGTGGGTTAGCTCCTATGGGAATTCCAAGATAGTTGAAGGGTATGCACCTTGTCTGGCAACCAAAATATTCAACCATTGCATCTAGACACTGCTCTGGAACATTGATCGTTATTAAGTTAGTCTTCTTGTAATTGATCTTTAACCCAGAGATTACTTCAAAATTGAGAAAGATAGCTCTGTACATCCATATTGTATTCCATGTAACCTGCCCAAAGACAATGGTGTCGTCTGCAAATTGTAAATGGGAGATAGGCACCTCTTCTCTACCAATGTACAAAGGTTTCAACAGTTCCAAGTCCACTACTTTGGTGATCCTTTGGGAAAGCCCCTCAGCGGCTATAAGAAACAACAAGGGGGAGAGTGGGCCACCTTGTCTTAGGCCTCTTGAAGGGTAGAACTCAGATGTTGGGCTACCATGAATTAAAAATGAGGCTGAAGAAGATTGCATCAGTGCTTTGATCCACCAGATCCAGCAAGATGGCAACCCCATGTTAGTCATTATTCCGAATAGGTAGCTCCAATTTAAGGTGTCAAAGGCTTTTTCAAAATCGATTTTTAGGATCAAGGCTTGACCATTCAACGTTTTAATCTCATCCACAACTTTATTAGCCACCATAACCCCCTCTGTTAGTCTTCTGCCCTTCAGGAATCCCATTTGTTGTACTGAGATCAGATCTGGCAATATTTTACTCAATCTGATGGAAAAAACTTTTGCCAGAGTTTTTGGTATAGCCCCTATGAGAGTTAGGGGCCTATAGTCTTGCATCTCCAATGGCTCTTTCCCTTTAGCAATCAGTGTGATGTGAGCAAAGTTTGAACCCCTAGCTAGTGAGCAGTTCCTATAAAACTCAGCAAGCAAGCAGATGTCAAATATCATTAGGTGCAGAAAGTGTTTAATAAAAAGGAAATTAAAACCATCCGGTCCTGGGCTCTTGTTACTTCCACATTTAGATATAGCATCTAGTATATCTGACTCTTCAAATGGAGCTGATAGCAATCTGTGCTGGTCTGCAAATATGATGGCAAAAGACATGTTTGCCAGTTGTGGCCTAGTATGCACTATTTCAGTATATCTCTCTGCAAAATGCTTCCTAAAGCAGTCCTTTACTTCCCCAGGCTCATCTAACCACTTGTCACCTTCCCATATACCATATATGGACGTTCTTAGTCTGTTATTGCTAATGCAACTATGAAAGAAGGACAAGTTTGCATCCCTTTGCTTCAGCCATGTCACTCTAGCTTTCTAAAATTTGACAGTTGACAGTGTAGCGTTGACTTTGAGAAGGTGCTCTGTAAGGGACCTAATGAGATCATTGTTCAAGACATTATCTTCCTGTCCAGGTGCACAAAGATCAGCTTCCAGTATCATCTTATACAAGTCATGTTTAAGGACATTCTGTTCGTAGCTTAGGTCCCTGTTGGCTTGCTTATTCCATAATTTGATGGCAACCTTGATGGCCTTAAACTTCTCTATGATTCTGAAGCTAGCATATCCCTGGAAAGCCGTGGTTCTCCATATATATGTAATCAGATCATTATAAGTTTTATCCTGCAGCCAAGAGTTAAGAACCTGCATTGGTTTTGGGCCACAGTTCTGATTTTTATTTGCAAGGTAGACTGGTATGTGGTCTGATTCTTCTTTGGCCAGGACTATTTGAATCCATTGATTTTCCATGGACCCAAGCCATTGATCATTCACCAAGAACCTGTCTAGACGGCTCATAGCTTTTAAAGAAGGTAGATACCAGGTAAATCTTCGGCCGATCATTCTGAGATCAGACAGATCCATTTTGGTGACAAATTCCTTAAAAAGATTCATCTCCTGAGTATTAGAATGAAGTGTTGTGCCATTTCGTTCCCATGGTTCTAATATTGCATTGAAACCCCCCATCAAGCACCAATTTTCTAGATCCTTACCCACCTTACAATCTAGAAGTTCCTGCCATTGAAGATGTTTAAGGGTTCTGTCATTTGGCCCATAGATATTGACTATATTAGAGAGTCTCCTCATCCTGCCAGTAACCAGATGCATCCATAAAGCTTTCTCCATAAAAAAATATTCCTCTTTTGGAATTTGTTGGAGTTGCAGATGCAAATCAGTCCACCTGATTGACCCCTAGCTCCTTTATACATCCAGTCAAAATTTAAGTCATACCATAGGAATTCACAAAACCTCTTATCTACATGTTCCATTTTCGTTTCCTAAAGGCTCACAAAGTCAGGCCTTTGTTTTTGGATGAGTTGACGAATTCCATCCCTCCTTCCTTGCGCACACAACCCCCTTCCTTGCTCAACTTTCTTGCTTCGATAACTTTTGCTTGATCCGGATTGAAGTACACATCCATAGGACCTTTTGTCCTCGTCCTTTAAATTTAAATGGCCTACTGCTTGGTCCTTTTTTTTGCCAACAGAGAGGCATCTTCCAACTCCTCTTCCTCTCCTTCCCCAAAGTA
>JAOWBN010242415.1:0-12006 GCA_028565015.1 Pinguicula moranensis | reverse complement strand
GTGCGGGTGTTACCCGCATGATAAAAAGTGTTACCCGCGTCCCGCCCGCTAACAAATGCGGGCACAAAAATAGCGCCTGCATCCGCCCGCCTAACCGCGCGGGAGCGGGTCTGACGGGTGCGGGTGCGGGCGGGCACGGGCGGAGCGGAGCGGAATTTACCGCACCCGCTGCCCGGGACTAGTTTATATGAGAGAGTTGCGTTTCTCTCATTTTCTCGGTCGAGATTCTCAGTGCTAATTGTTGCGCTGTATAGTGGCGTTAGAGTGAACCGTCGAAGCAGTGATTTTAAATTGGAATCAAATCGGTAGTTCATTAAATCGGCGATTCCGTTTAACAGGCTGACGAGGATTCAAATATTGTTCAGGGATTTTATTAACTGAAGCTGATGGTTCCTAATTTCAGGCAAAAATTGGTGGTTTATTGATTCAAATCAGTCGGTTAACCGGTGGCCGACCGTTCTGAACCGGAACAGCCGATCACTTTAGCTTGTAATTTAATTGTAAATAATTGTAATTTAAACTAAGAATTGGTGCGGTGAGCTCTCATTTTCAGTAGCATAGTATAGTAAGCAGTTCTGGGTGAACAGTTTAATCTCATAAATATATCCATTGTTAGTTAGATTTTTCTTATAACTAGATTCAATTCGACGACTAGTCGGATCATTCAACACAATAATATACAAGCTAAAACGCCCTATCAGATTAGGAATTGACTTCTAGAAACCATTTTGGATAGTTTGTATTTTTTTAAATGATTAAATAATTAGAAAATAAAATAAAATTTATTAGACAATATGTGAAAACAACAAAAAATGAAGAAAAAAAAGGTTTTTTAAACTCCACCTTTTTTCCAATGTGTTTCTAAAATATTTTAAAGAAACTTACTAAAGCATCATGAAAAAGTAAATTTTATAAAGGAATCAATAGACAATTTATTTATGAGTTGCTTCATTATTTTATCTTTTTGAAGATTCTTTTCTCTATTACTTGATTGTTCTGGTTATTAACTCGCGCATTTTAATGCAATTATGTTAAGAGAACTTTAGAGTTAAATCTTCTACTCCCTGTAATGGAGTCCGAAGAACCATGTGTTATTATCTTGAAAGTGCAACGATAGATTATTTAATTTTGCTCATTTACTACATCATACACATTGAGCATCTCCTATGGGCATTATTTTTTTGCGTCATTGCCAAATTCCAAATTAGATGGTTCCCTTACATCGACCTTTGTTCATTGGCTAGGAGCTTTCGCCCTTTGGATGGTTGAAGTTTAACAATGATTGTTCCGCATCGGCTACCTTAAGTGGTTGTGGAGGTATTCTCCATGACTGTGAGAGACATTATTTATTAACTTTCAACTAGTCTTTGGATGATTAAAATCTTGGCCCTTTTATATAATTTGACTATTTACTAATCTTTTGGCCTCAATTGCATTATCTTTAAATCATACTTTTTACTTTGAGTGAACCGGTTTAATAAGGTTACGTCTCCCGCATCTTATCCTTATTAATCAACTTATTCATACAAATTCAACATATATATATCGTAAAGTCAACTTTTGTGTAAAATGTCTTGCATATCTTGGAGTGGGTGGTCATTTCCTCATTTTGTGATGTTGTTGAACCTCTCACTCCTTTTGACTGTTACCTGTCTGTTATCTCATGCACTGATCTAAGATTTATGCTTCATATTACTCGATTTTCCTTTTTTTTATTTTTTTTTATTTTGTAAGATATTTTGATGTTTTTTTAACAAGGGTTTTTCTCTTAAAAGAAAAGAAAAATAACTTTGATTTATTTTAAGATGGATCGATTTGTCTCTTTATTACCTTTTTCTCTGCCAATATATATTATATACAAGGCAATGCCTTCAATGCCATGGTACTATTGGCATGGACATTCTACTTAGGCCGGGTATACTACTGCCACACTGTTTTCTTTTATTTTATAGAGTCATTGTTCATTTATTATATATAAGAGGAAATTTACTTCCGTGTCGGAGTATTTCTTCTCAGTTTAGATATCCGTTATGACAATTTCTAATTGTGTACAATTTAAGAAATTTTTCAACGGCATTGTTTGTTCCTCGTACTTAAGGTCATGTTATAATTATTATATAGAGAGATATGTTAGTGTAAAATAATTGAGCACGATAATCTATTGGAACCGCTAGTTTATAAATAAAAAAGCTTAAATTGCCTTCTAAAAACAACCCCAAAAAAGCTGTTTAAAACAATATTTTAATCGAAAAACCATTGTAAGATTGGATTGAAAGGTCAGTGAGTTCATTTCAAAATCCCTAATTAGGTTAAGCACGACCAAGATTAGTAGAACTAGATTAGTAAGCTTTGACTGTGTGTACGAAAGTACCCTCAACTTGTGTACCTCATCCATGTGATGTGACTGCAAGGGCGGAGCCAGGAAATTAGCTGAGGGGGGGCAATTTTTTTTTTGTTGAAACAGGGTAGATCGGACCAGGTTAGATCAGGTTTGGTTAGTATGCACGAACAAATATTGCGGTAGAAGCTATAATTGTCAAATATTTCTATTTTTTTAAAATTATTTTAATATCAATATCGTTTAGATATGCACGTTTCAAATTTACTCGATTGTTTCCTAATTGATATAGAGACAACTATCAATTTGCATTTATAAAATATATAGTCCGAATAAATTTTCAAATAAATATTTAATTGTGTTAATAAAAATGCTTGAATCTTATGTGGCCTACTGGTTATAACTGTGGAAATTGGATGTCCACCCACGGTCAAATCCCTAAAGCAACAATTTTGCTTTTGATTTCTTACCCAAAAAAGAAAAGAGGAAATTGAATGATGGATTAGATCCCTAATCAAATGGGATAAAGTTGCAATATAGACCAACTCATCCAGACAACACTAGTGTAATTTTATTTTCCCAGTAAATATAATATGGGGGACCAAATAATTTTTTCTACATAAATTTTTTTATTTTTAAAATTATGGGGGACACCCCCTTGTCCCCCCTCCCTCCACTTATGTGTGATTGCATCGTGAAATGATATAGCGCACAAATTTGTCTGCAAAGGATTTCACACAAATTCCTTGTCAACCGTCAGATCCGAACCGTGTCAAATTCATGCGATTTATCCATGCAAATGGAGGGTAATGACATAACCCACTCCACAATTTACAATTAACCTCATGCTCATCACGGGCCTACCATTTGTGCATGGGGGCAAATTGGGAAAACATTTCTTATCGTATCACTGACAAACAATTTAAAAGTTAAATCGCAGAAAATAAATATCCTTCCACTAACCGATTTAGACCTAGATTTAAATACTTTGATCAGTAAATATTATTTTATCTAAAATATCAGTGTTTAAAAAAAAATGACCCCCAACCCCTACTTGCGGACGCTTTTAGGGCACCCTTGACTTTTGAAAAAAAGAATAATATAAAATTTAATAAATTTTTTATAAATAATATATCGTATTTTTACGCTATGCTCTTGAAAAAAATTGCTAAAGAATAACTATCGCCTAAAGTTTAAGAGTAAAAATAGGACTCCTTATCTGTTGCGGGATTTCGAGTCACGCAAAGTGTATTTATTAAGATCGTCGGATTAGGAATGAAAAGTAGGGGACAAGAAAACAGGAGGGTGGGTAAAATAGAAATGGGTTGGGGGACAACAAAGCGGCAATTAAAATTCATTTGTCGGGAGGCTAGGACCCACACATACAGACATATGCAGGAAAATATAATATATATACACATATATATTACGTCAGCCATCGAACATCAAATTGGATGTATATTTATTTTTGTTAAAAATATTTTTGCCTCGTGTGAATTTATATCGCACCCCTGTTTTTCACCACCCAAATTGGTATCGTCCCACCAAGATTCAAATGGCTAGATTAACGGGCAAAATGGAGTCATGATTTGTAGGAAAATGATATAGCGCACGAATTTTTAGCAAAAATCACAAGAATGATGGGCCATACGTATTTAACACGAATTCTCACGTGTTAAATACCAATCTCAACTATCAATTTGTTATTAAACACGCGGGGCACACAATTCTTGTGAAATTTGTGCGCTATATCATTGTAAGAAATATACAATATATCTGTGAATGAAGATTTCAGTATGAATGGTCTGATCTTCAATGATCAGTCCCGTATGTTTTGTATTGTATATATAGAATACAAATCAAGGCAAGTTTGCCTTGATTTATTGCCGAAGTAATGGATGATTACAAATCAAGGCAAATCTTGCCAAGTTAACAACTTTGACTTAGTTAATTGAATCCTTAATGGTAGCCTGATTTGTCTCACTAACATCCTCCCGCGAGCGAATTGTATCACCATGAGCTTGTCATGAAGAAACCGAAACCGAGTAGTCCCAAGGCCTTTAGTGAAGATATCAGCAAGCTGATCATGAGTACTGAGATATTGAATAGTAAGATCTTTGTTGATAACGTTTTCACGAATGAAATGATAATCAACTTCAATATGTTTGGTGCGAGCATGAAACACAGGAGTCGAAGCTAGGGTAAGAGCTCCAATATTATCACACTATAGTACTAGGCAATTCATAAGGGAGATATGGAGATAATGAGACAACATTTGTATCCAATATAACTCAGCTGTAGTGTGTGCTAAATCCCTGTACTCAGCTTCAGTACTTGATCGAGACACTACTAATTGTTTCTTGGCAGACCATGAGATAAGACAGTTACCAAGCAAGATACAAAATCCGGTAGTGGATCCGCGATCAATAATGTTACAAGCCCAATCAGAGTCATAGAAGGCCTAAAACTATAGTGATCCAGGGGAGAACCAAAGCCCAAGATCGGGAGTGCCTTTAAGATGCCGAAGAACCTATTTAGTTGCACTCTAGTTAGAAAGAGAGGGATTATGCATATGCTGACATAATTGATTGACAGCAAATGCAATATCGGACCGAGATAGTGTACAGTACTGCAAAGCTCCAACGGTCTGAAGGTACAGAGTGACCTCAGAAGGATCAAGAGGATCATCAATGGGATCTTGTGAACTCCGTCTCGGAGAAGAAAGAGGCTTGGCACCGGTCATCTTTGCTCGATCAAGCTATCTGTAATATATTTGCTTTGTCGAAGATGAAGACTGGAACTACCCCAAACAACCTCAAGACCAAGAAAATATCCCAGATCACCAAGATCTCGAAACCAAAATACGGCTTGAAGACCAGTGACAAGGTGAGAAATATCTTTCGCAGAAGTTCCAGTGACCAAGATGTCATCAACATAAACTAGAACCAGCAAATGAATGTCTCCCGAGTGAAAAGTAAATAAAGATGAGTCACTATCTGAGCAAACAAAGACAAGATCAATAAGAGAATGAGATAAACGAACATACCATGCATGTGGTGCTTACTTAAGACCATAGAGTGACTTAAGTAAGCAACAAACTGAGTCGGGATGTTGAGCAGAAACAAAGCCGGGGTGTTGCTCCATATAGACAACCTCCTCAAGTTTGCCATTCAGGAATTCGAAACATCAAGTTTTCTAATCCTCCAATCAAACTGAACAGCCAGGGCTAAGGATAATCGGAAAGTAGCCATTTTAACCACAAGACTGAATGTTTCAGTAAAATCCAACCCATACTCCTGTCCAAAACCATGAGCAACAAGGCGGGCCTTGTATTGATCAATAGATCCATCTGCCTTCTGTTTAATTTTATAGACCCAACGACACCGCAAAACATGCTGAGTGGATGATCGAGGACAGAGAGTCCACGTCTGATTGGATACCAACGTATCAAATTCCTCTTGCATAGTAGCTTGCCATTCCGGAGACGAGGCATCCTGTAGGTAAGTAGATGGTTCACGAGGCATCTGTATACTAACAAGAGTTTTAAGAGCATGACGAGTGGCTGTATAGAGATGATAATACGGAAACTGACGAGGATGACTCGAACTAGTGCGAATAGTAGGAACAGGAGGTGCAACTTGAGGTTCAGTTGAATCGGCAACAAGAGAAGGAAATGAGATAACCTCAAGAGATGGTCGAGAAGGTGGTTGGCTAGAAGGTGGTTTGGACAAGGATCCTGTCCGAAACTCAGAAGTAGGGACAGTGGCCCGCTCGGTGAGTTTCTGCCTCGGCCAATATTCTAGCCCACCAAACGAGCGCTGCCCACTGAAAGAGTTTCTACCACGACGGCGTTTCTGTCCAAAATTTCGTTCGGTGTTCTGCGACTGTTGCGACAGAGATCTAACATTACCATAGAAGGCGACCGGTTCAGCCACCATAGGGGGAAGTTTTGCAGCATACGACAACAGCGACCTCTCAAATTTTTCTAATTCCATCAGCTTGTCCTCCTGGAGCAAATTCACGTTTGTGATAAACAAGTCAAATTGACTGTTTAAACCACTGGTAATATATGAAATGAAGTCATCATCGGAAACCTCAGATCCCGTCTACGGAGCTCAACAACAATTCTCTTCGCCTTATCCAAAAAATCTCGGCACGACAAGGTTCCTTGAGCCAGAGTTTGGAGATGACGGCGTAGGTCAAATTTCTTGGTTTTGTTCAATCCCCCATACTTGCCAGACAGAAATCGCAAGATGTTGTTGGATGACCGAAGATGATACACCAGATGCAATACTCATTCAGTCAAGGTTGAGTTTATCAAGCTTAAATAGTACTGATCCTATTTGTACCATAAAACATATTCAGAATTTTGCTTCATATTGGATTCCTGTCCAGCATATGCAACAGGTAGGAACTCAACGGGTGCCTACTCAATTCCATCAACAATGGACATGAGATCATTGCTCCGGAGAATTCGAACAATTTGGGAGGCCCAAATAAGGTAATTTGATCCATCACACTTAGTGATGATCACATGCGGCAAGCTTGGAGAATTGAATGTAGACATTGCCATCTGCAGTATGAAATAGATGTTGATACGGCTTGTTAATTGTTCTGCAGGAACCAGAAACAACCGTGCACAGCAGTGAATCACCAAATAGATATTCACACAAACACACTTTGTGAATATCCGTGAACAAAATAGCAACGGCAATGAAGGAATTCCAAAATAAAGACAACAGCCTGAGCCAAAATCGCTTTGATACCATGTAAGAAATATACAATATATGTGTGATTGAAGATTTTAGTATGAATGGTCTAATCTTCAATTATCGGTCTCGTATGTTTTGTATTGTATATATAGAATAATTTGCAAATAATGAAGTAATGGATAATTACAAATTAAGGCAAATCTTGCCAAATTAACAACTTTGACTTAGTTAATTGAATCCTTAATGGTAGCCTGATTTGTTGCCTGATTTGTCTCACTAACAATCATTTCTCGGATTTTTAATATGGTGGGCGCGAGACATACATTTGGTGGGCGAAGCACATAACCAAAGGGAGGAGGATCAGACACTTTTGGAGAGTGAAGAGGTACTGTTGGGCAAAATATCCCACACTGATTAAGGATAAGAAAATTCTTAAGTTTAAATAGATGGACAATACATTAATTAGTATGAGACATTTGGGGGGTACAAATTCAAGAACAAATCTGTGAGGGTTTCGACCAAAGTTGACAATATTATAGTAATGTAGTGTCCAAATCCTAATCGTAGTGCGCTGAGAGTGGATCGATAATGGCATTGTAAAGACATCCTAGCTTATATGAGGGGTTCATTCCCTAGTTGGGTGGTGGCGACGCTTGCGTTTAAAGGATAGGTGGCTCGCTGCTCATGTTTCAAAAAAAGGGTTATTTGAGGGACCACCGGTGGTCACTTGTTCTAGGAATGTTTCTATTATTGTAGGGGTTGACGTTGTTGTTCTCGCTCTTCATTTAAAGGATAGGGTGGCTCGCTGCTCTGCTCATATTTCAGAAAAGGGTTATTTGAGGGGCATTGGTGGTCACTTGTTCTAGGGATGTTTCAGGAAATCACTTGTTCTAGGGGAGTAATCTTTTATTAAGGTTCGGGATTAAGGACAATAAAATTGTTGGGTTTAAATGAATGGACACATTAATTGGTATTGGGCCTTTGGTGGATAAAATTCCAATGACAAAACCGTGAAGAATCGGGGATAATATCTTACCAATGTTATGTTGGGTAATGTTCAAGATCCTAACATATACCTTAATTTTTTTGTAAAGAAGTTGAGTATTTACATATTCTCCCCCACTATTCATGATAGTTTTAAAATAGAGATTGATAATTTCTAAACTACCCAAAAACTAAAGTTAATGCACATTCTAAATGAGATATTGTTTAGAAAAATTGCAAAATGTTACCTAGTTTTCATATTGCACCCAATGTAGGTCTAAACTTGAAAATGAGAAGAGCATAAATATAAATTGGAAAAGTATTATTAATGGTATGTTTTATATTCTTAGATATTAAATTTTTGTTTTTCTTCTCAATTTTTTTAGATTATTTCAATAATTGTATTTTAAAACTCCACTTATGCTTAAATTTTTTATTCTCTTTTTTTCGGTTAAAACTCATTTTTTTAAATAGATAAAAATGTATTTTTTTTTTCTCCTTTTATTTTGAATAACAATTAAGTTATCTTACAAAATTTAATTGCAAATACTATATAGTTATATTAAAACTTTTGACTGTAAATACTATTTTTATACTTTTTATAATTTTTATAATTTTTTTAAACACTAAAATAATTCAAAAAAATAAAGAGAATGAAAAAAAAAAGTAAAATAAAAAAATAAAAAAATTATAAGTATAAAACATATTCTAGCAATTATTTTAACAGAAAGGTTTTATTAAATAAAGTGACTGTAATTTGCGTTGAAGTGGCGGTGCTCCAATAATCATTGGTCGTCACTCCCCTTTGCACGCTTGCTCTTTATTATCAGCTACGATTTGCATGTTTTCTGAGCCCATTCCAGAATTATCCCACTTTCAAGTCAGACCACGTCACTCTCGCCTAATCAATACTCTTGAGTCTTGATATGAAGTATAATTTTCCTCCACGAAAAAAATAATTTTTTAATAACAAAATATCAAGGATTTGAAAGATTCAACATGACGTAGACATCAACACAAATATTAATGCCATATTTTGCGCAGTCTTCTTAAAATTTAATCCAATTATTATCATATTTTTTCAAAAAATAATTCTTTATTTTTTCAAAAAAAATCATTATAATCCAATTATAAGCATAAGAGGATCTGCGCAAAACACCCCCTAAATCCATGAATGGTGAAGAATATTGGGTTCTTATAGGATTTTGATTCCAATTTACCAGTTTCATAATTTCCAAAAATAAAAATATTTTTTTTATCGACTTATTATTGTCAATGAAAGTTTCACATTGTTTTCCCGTAAATGAGAAAGTTTCACATTGCAAATCTAAATAATACTAGTAGAGGGATTGGTTAACTCTACACTTGTTCAATTTCCCAAATGCACAATCATATATTATGTTCATCATTTTTAAGCAATATGCACTTACTACTAACTTAATAATTTAAATTATTATCATACCCTCTAATAAGTAAATTTTTCTCTTTTATGTCCTTTTCTTTTCTTATATTTGATTATAAAACATATTTTTTTTATAGTAATATAATTTATAAAGAAAATAAAATTATTTTCTCTATTTTATTGTTGAAAGTATGAAAATATTGATAGCCAATGTTTTATAGATCATAGAGGGGGATTGGTTAACATGAGATTTCAATGAAAATTATCTCTAATAATCCCTCATGGTGTGGTTATTAAAGATAGAAAATACTCCAACCTGTTTGCTAGTCCGAAAGTTGATTGATTTAATCGGATTACGAGAACATGGGATAATTATAAATTGGTTTGGTAACAAAGGCTTATCAATGAATATAGCTGCCATGTCAATTAGTTATGTTATCTTTTAACAAATTACCCCACAACATATCATCATGTTCGATAGCAACATCGCACATGTGGATTTATACTATAATAATGATAAAAAAATTACCATAAATTGTCAAATATATATATATATATAAATTTATTAAATATGAAATCCATACAAATAAAAGATAGCAGCAAACGAGCCCTATATATCTCAAGATTTATTAAATTTTAGAGCTGTGCGAAATAATCACCTACTTCTTGGTAGGATGAAAATTGAGTCGTAATTTGTGTACGTTAACGGGTCGATGGGATTGATACAATTTACCTAATATTAGACACTATTTTATCTACCAAAGTATTATGATGGATTAAACCAATCACAATATCTCTTGGGCTCCGTTTGATAGCGCGGCTAACTTCGGCTATCTGGTCGTTGTTTATGTTAAGCTGACGTTTGGTAGTCATACAATTTTTATCCCGCGACCCGAATAAAATGAGATAGACCCGGGATTATGGCGCATTTTCTCCGCTTATTCTGTCTGAAAAATTTGGAGGGTTTGCGTTATCCCGCAAATAATCCGCGAAGCAGGATGATCAAACGACTACGAAACAAAGACCAAAAAAGGATAACCCGCAAATAAGGATTACTCCAATCATGCTACCAAACGGAGCCTTATTATCATCCTTATTTTGGTGTACTTCAATTTTATCTCGCACAATCCCCACCCCTCCACCTCCATATTTCTCTTTCTGAACATCTCCGTAATAATATAATATTTTAGGATATTGGCAAATCTGAAAACAATTTCAAGGGGGTGAAGGTTTAAAACGAGTTAGAAAATAATATCGTATATTTTTTGATGAAGAAGATTTTGTCAGTGGAGAAATCTCCACCATTGTCGAACCAAAGATCTCAACTGTCCCACTACTAACATTAGTCTATTCTATCCTAATGAGTGAATAGAAAAAATGTTAAAAACTTATTTTATTCAACTCCGAATGATTCTTCTTCATAAGTAATGATAAATTAAAGCCCAAAATGGACAAGTGATACAGAGCAGCCAGCAGCAAATGATTAACAATTGAAAGCGAATTCAAATTAGTGGGCATTTTGGGTGGAGTGTTTATGAGATAATGCCAGAGATTATGCGGGGCTTTGCCGGGACAGAGGGGCCCAATGCCGTTGGAACTCTGCTTTTGCCGGTGATCTAACCATAGTTTAGAAAAATACCTAACCATGGTCAGATTGGAGCCAATGAATTTGGATGATAAGGTTCTCGAGACTTGCACTGCACAGTTACCAATTTCTCTGGCTCGCCCATCCTATGAAGACACGTCATCACACAGGCTTAAATGGACATGGCTTCTACACTCACGGATGAGAAGATCAAGACAATTGAAGGATAGAAGAATTTAAGAATAAAATAAAATTTGAAAACAGGAGGTCATTTAATGTTATTTTTCTATTACATATTAGGATTTTACATGTAAAATAGAATAAGATGGCAAATTCGATTTATTGTCTTTGTAGATAAGAATTCGGGCCTGTTTTAACGGGCCCATAATCGAAACCCACTTCATTGGGCTTTCTGTTTATCCTTTAATTCTCATTGTTATCATTCGCATCTTTCTGAAATTGGGCTATTTCTAAATTTTTTTATTCACAGACATGTAACATGTGTACTGGACCGTTGAGTGGACATTGGACAATGGATTCATCAAATCAGGCCTAATTATATAAAACAAATTCTTTTTCACTACTCACTGTTGTGTTCAGACTGTGGCCTGTGGACATTAATTTAGAGACAGACAAACGGGTTAGGCACGACACACACGGAAAAAATGTGCAAACGTGCATAAATCGCCCACATTAAAACGTGCATGCGTGCAGACCAATTTTTTTTTTTAGAAAACGTGCGTGCCTCGCCCGGCACGCATAAAAAACGTGCGGGTGCCGGGCTTACAAATCCAGCCCGCAAATCGTGCGTGCTGGCCCATACCTGATTTTTTTTTTAATTTTTTTAATTTTTATTTTTATTAAATAATTAAAAAAAATAGAAAACATGCAAACGTGCGTAATCCATTTGCACGTGGGCTAGCCCGACACGGCACATTTTTTATGCGTATCGGGCTAGGCACGCACGTTTTAAAAACGTATTGGC
>JAOWBN010242404.1:0-12006 GCA_028565015.1 Pinguicula moranensis | reverse complement strand
TCTTTTGAAAGTACATGGGAGTAAGTTATTCGATAAGTATAGTACAGGGGGTAAATCGCCTTTTGTTCTTATAGTTTGTTTATTTATGGAATTGACTATAGCTAATTAAAATGGAATTAATTTTCATAATTTAATTTATCACCATAATTAAATTCATTGTCTATCTAATTTTATTTTATCTAATTTATCTAATTATAATATACGTAAACTACGCATTCACCAAAAAATATTTAACAAATTACCAAATAATTATTCTAATTTAATTTTTTATTTATTTAATTTATTGAATTATAGTTTACATAATTTATCTAATTACAATGAAACAGACAGACACAATTTGATTTTTAGGTTCAACGATTCTAATTTGATTTCTTATTTATTTATTTATAATTTAAATAATTTTCTTCGTGCGGCTTCTCCTCTCCGTCCTCCGAGAGACATAAAGAGAAGTTATGCAAACTATATTTAAATAAATTAAATAAAATTAGAATCGATGAACCTAAAAATCAAATTGTATCAGTTTGTTTCATTGTAATTAGATAAATTATGTAAACTATAATTAAATAAATTAAATAAGAAATTCAATTAGAATAATTATTGGTAATTTTTTAAATACTTTTGATAAATGCGCAGTTTACGTAAATTATAATTAAAAAAATTAAATAAAATATAATTAGATAGACAATGAATTGAATTATGGCGATGAATTAATTTATGAAAATTAATTCCATTTTAATTAGTTAGGTAATTTTTTGGCAATTCAGTTAAATTAGGATTATATTATAACATATAACAATAGTCCATTGCATAAATAAACAAACTATATGAAAAAAAGGTGATTTAGCCTATGTACTATACTTATCGAATAACTTACTCCCTTGTACTTTCAAAAGAGCTACTTTACCCTTGTACTTTCAAAGAGCTGTTTTACCCCGTTGTACTTTTAAAAAAGGGTAATAAACCCCCTAATAAACATACCCCAGTCGCGGAATGGATAGTGAATCACACTCGGGGGCAGTGGGCTTTTTTTCGTAAGTACATGAGGGTAAAGTGGCCCTTTTGAAAGTACAAGAAGGTAAGTTATTCGATAGGTATAGTACAGGGATGTAAATGACCTTTGACTCGCTGGGATGATGTGTGATCTTCTATGACGCTAGGCAAGCCATATACCAGATCACCCTTAGCTTTTCTAGAGTGGGACAGAAAGGAACGACATGACATTCAGTTTAACCTCAAAGATATTGATAAAAGACATCTTCTAGTAGGAAGAGGAGTTCCTTGTATTCTTTTGTTGTTTTCCTTTTTATAAATACTTTATTAATACTTATATATATATATATACTTATATATATATATATATTGAATTTGGCTTTTCCCAAGAAGATAATGAGGAGGATTAGGATGAGGAAGAAGAGGATGATGATAGGTTTGACACTGAGAAGTTGCAGAAGAGCATCAACAGATTTTGGTTGAAGGTTGACAAGGATATTGATTTGAGGTTGGCAAGGTTGGAGTATTTGATGGATAAGAGGCCCTACTTGGCCAACATTGTGCTTCAGAGGTAGAACCCTCACAATGTGGAATAGTGGCATCGTAGGGTTAAGCTTTTTGTTGAGAATCCTACAAAGCAAATCTTAACTTTCACTGAAGCAGTGAGGACAATGGACCCCATCAAGGCTGTTGGGAAACCTCATAGTCAATGGGTTACATTTGCTTAGCTGTATGAAAGCAACAAAGATGGAATTTTTGATAATGATGTGCAGGTCAATTTTAAGACAGTGGACCATCTAGCTAGTGTTCGGAGTGAATAGGCAGAGATGGAACTTAAACATAATAATTCGAAGGTTGCACTGGAACCAATGCATCGTGCTACTGCAAAACTATAAGTTGAAGTTAAGAGGAGAGGTATATGTCATCACCTATTTTCTTTATCCGCGTGTTCATGGTATAATGGTTAGGATATTATTTCTGTACCTAGTGGTTGGATGATAGAAGTACATGGACAATCATATGTTTTGAGAATTGTGCTTTAACATATGGGAGATTAATCTTGCCAACCTCACCAATTTTGACAACAGATGTTTCTTATAATATATACCATTATGCTTAACAAAAATAAATTAAATTGTATAGCCCATTCTTTCATATTTATTCATGAGTCTGGTTTTCTGGGTAATTTTATGTCCCGGTTACAATTGATATCGGATCAAAATGAAGTGACAATAGTTTCCCCCTCACCTGGATGGTAGAGATTTTTTCAGATAATAGGATTATTTTAGTGAGCTACAAGCAAATTCACTTGAAAGTTACCTTGTTTTATGAAGCTATAAAAAGTATACAGATTATATTTTAGGTTGTTCATACAATTGTAATTTGGGAAATGAAAACTTGTTTATTGAATAATAGTCCTTAGTCTTAAATAAAATACACTTATCAAATATTGCAATTAGATCCTGAAACTATGAATATAAATACCAACAGTCTCCCTCAAAGGTGGGTGAAAGATATCTACTAATTCCATCATGTTACAAAGTTTGTCTAGATTTAGGAAACTAAGGCATTTAGTCAAAGTATCAATAACTTACTTCTTGGTGACTATGTGACTCAGTTCCAATAGTCCACTGTTCAATTTCTCTTTGATAAAGAACCTATCAATCTCCACATGTTTGATTCTATTATGAGCATTGGTGATAAGTTGGTTTGTACCAAATTATAATTGACTTTTATATTTAAATTTTGCTAATCCTCAATGAGATAAGAGTGCATTTCATACTTGTTTCTCGTGTTTTGCAAGGGTTTAATAAATATGTCACGCAAAGACCAAAATAGAGGATAAATAACAATCACAAGGCTAAATCCCCCAATTCTACAGATTGCAACTCAAGACTGAATGCCACCTAATCTATTGAAGGGAAAGTGCCAAACCCTAAGTGCATAAAAAATTATATCTTGACTATTTTGCCATCAGTTATGGGAGAGAAATGTCTCCCAGACCCTTGATCTACAAATATCTTCACCAATCTTCCCAAGGAAGCTATCTTTCACCAAGCTTTCCAAGGAAGCTATCTTTCGCTAGACAGCTCACGTGAGAGAACAACATGATATGATTCTTTGGCTACTATTAGGAGGACATTCTGAAACATATTTGAAAGAGGGAAAAGCTTGCGAAGGAATGAGCATCTACAGGAGACGCGTCCCCTGTCCATCCGAAAGGGAGTCCTTTCATTTTTCTTTGTTTCTCTTGACATTATGAACTCTTTTTATACTTGTTTTCGTAAATCCCGTGCCTTGAGCATGGGCTAGAATTTTTTTCTAGGGCATCATGTAGCCCTTTGTGTATTTTAGGAAGTTGTTTTGAATTTTTAGCTTTTTGGTGAATAGCTGATATTGTTTAGTTTTATTGTACTTCATTACTAATTAGCATGTGTTTGGCCGACATGTATTAGTACTTTAAGCTTAGTTCGAGATTCAGGAGATGAGAATAAGCTAGAAATGATAAAACTAACGTCAAGTACCATAAACACAAGATTCTGGAAATGAGTGTTTAGGGGAAACATGCCACCGTGGATGGATTTCATGAGGATAAAACCGCCTGGTAAGTTGCATGAGATTCGAGAGATGGATGCATGCTTAACAAGAGAGGATTCTACAAGTTAGTTAGTCTTGATATGATTATGTGCGAGATTCTAGAGATGAGTGCTTGGACACCATATAAGATGAGCTATTATTCTAAGGAAACTAGAACTAGACGGGGGATTCCGATGGACAACTAAATGATCTATTGAAAAGGTAAACTGAAAAATTAACTTTTCAAGATGCACTAAGTGGTGAAGTCATTTGTCATAGATCATTATCTAAGAGAAGTTAGCATTTACATTCCATTTGTTAAAACTAAAAAAAATACTAAAAACAACCCCCTAATTAGTTATTTTAAGTATGTTTGTGTTCCATTTGTAGTTTAGCAATACCTATATTAAACATTCATCCAAATTGCATTAAGCTCACTGATTTTGGTGTTTATCAACGTACAATACTCATGGTTCGACAATGTCGCGTATGGAAACTCTTAGATGCCTGGGAGGAATTCCTTGAAGCTAGGCAGGGACTCCGTATTCAAGTCAAACATAAGTTCCTGGAAGGCAGTTGCGTGGCTGACATCATGGCAAAGCTAGGTACTGCCAGATCCACCAGCACGCTATGGCGCATCACGGACTTACCTAGAGAAGCCAGGGGCTGCATTCGAATAGAAAAGGCGAGACTCCCATACATTCAGCTACGATGAACCATACTGCTAATGGAGCTAAGTATAGCATGATATAGAGGCTTTTGCAGAAGTGTAAGTCTGCTGGGTTGATTTGCTGGCATTGTCTTTCAGGCTGTTTTTGCCATTTGTAACAGCTCTGGCTGGAGGTTTATTTAATGCAATCAAGCTTTATTTAAACAAAAATACTCATGCTTCGACACTCTTCTCATCTTTTTATTACTCATTCAACTTTGTGCACTTGCAAATACGACAATATTTGGGTTGTTGGCCATACTAATGGATAACTTGTTGTCACAACACTACTTCATTTGGGGCTCCAGGTCCATCTTGAGCTCTTCAAGCATTGAACTCAACCAAATCATCTCCGCAACACTCAGGTCATGGCTCTGTACTTTGCCTCAGCTATAGAACGAGCCACTACCGATTATTTCTTACTCCTCTAGGAGACTAGATTGCCTCCTACAAATATGCAATATTCAGAGATGAACTTCCTGTCATCAGCACATCTAGCCCAATCCAAATCGCAGTAGCACTCTATGTTTAGATGTACGTTCTTTCCAAAGATCAATCCTTTTCCCGATGCACTATTTTTGTATCTAAATATCTGGTACACAACGCCCATCTGAAAATTTCTAGGATCATACGTATACCTACTCACCACACATATAACAAATGATATATATTGTCGAGTATGGTTTAGATGTATCAACCGGACTACAAATCTTTGATATCTTTCTCTGTCAACTGGCTCTCTTACTTCTGCATTCAATTTCAATCTTTGGTCAATCGGCATCCTAGCGGGCTTGCAAGAGAACATACATATCCCCCGGAGCAAATATAGAACACACTTCTCTAGGACAAAACAATTCTCTTGAATCAACACAGTCAAGTTATGGTTAATGAATTAAACACTTGTAATTCATTAATCCCTAATTCAAGTACATAGACCATGAGTAACCTCTTGCAAAATATCATGGTCCCCAAGTATTGAGAATAGTCATGGAAGAGACTATCCTTTCAAGAACTACACAAAATGTAAAGTTAGAATACTACAAGGAATCATTACATGCAACATATTCTTGAACTTGAAGTTGCATGCAAAAACAAATTCTTGCATAAAATGGTTGTGGCGGTGCCTCTTTCAAGGTTTAACTTCTACAACATCATTAGGGATTCAAACCGTGGATTTAGCCACTACAACAATTTTGTCCACAAAATCTTAAGTTTCGGTCAACAACAAAACTTTAGAGTTTGAGAAGAAAATCTTTCAAGAAACACATGCATTCACATGAACTCATTCATACATTCTTTGTCATCTAACATAAATTGTGTAATAAATATTGCAAAAATGCAAGAATTAGTAAGATGGCTCTGACTTGTAGGAATTCTGGAATATATTTTACGTGTCATGAAGCATTTTGTTTACTATGTAAGAATAATAGTTTATGTACACAATTGAAGAAAGGAAAAATCAAGGCGAAGATGGTTCTCATCCCCGGATCACAATCTTTAATGTACAGTTTGACTCAAAATCATCACTTGCATGACTACAACGTACTCTAGAATGGGGTCAATACAACATTGTAGTTTCTCAGGTTTGCCTCAAATTCATATTTTTTTATACAGGATTCATAGCTGTGCTTTTCTCTGCTCAGCCTCCTTCAGATGACATACATGAGTCATAACTGTTAACTTATCAATTTGTAGGATTGGTACACAGTTCAGCCTGCTCGCTTGATTAGTTGTGGGATTGTTCTTTGATCCCCATCTTTGAGTTGTGAAAGCCAGCTAGTATGAAATATAGTGTCCTATGCATGCCGGAGAAGGTACAAGAGAAGGAGCATAACAGTATCAATCTAAGTCTGTAGTCCTCTATAAAAGCAACACAGCAGAGTGCACCTCTTACTATCCTGATGCTTGATTCACAGTCACAAATCTGAATCTCCAGCCCACTCCTCATGATAATACCTAAGGGTTATGCTGGTATATGGTTCCCCTAGCTTCATAGTGTCTATGCAACTCAGCATTCAAGTCATTACCATCAACATATCAGCTGAGATTCACCAAACCTCAAATTCATGACTATCAACTTATCAATTCCACTTTCTATTTTGGAGATTGGTATGCAGTTCAGTTGAGTATTAGTAAGTTATCGCTGTAATGAAAGACGAGTGGGACTTTGGAACATATTGTGTCTGTAGATGTAGTATACAGAATATCAAGTTGTGCTCTCCGCTGTGTGTATATAGGAGATTTTATATTCTTGCTTGGTCTTGTCCTTGAGCCTACTGTGTACATTTTTTGTTATCCTCGGTGCTGAAGGCAGATAAGTGGCTGTAGCTTCCAGTCATTGAGTGAGTAGGACAATTGTTTACTTTTGCTTTGATCCATGACCAAGTCACCTTTTGTATGTTAGTTACTAACTAGAAGGCATTGGTCTTAGCAACCTTGAAGTGGGCTGCATTTCTGACTACCCAGATGTTCCAGGATAATGCATACCATATTTTTTTCCAGCTCACCATCTCTACCTGCTAAGGTTTTGCTAATGAGAACTCTTGTAGGGTTGGTGCTTGTGTGTTTGAGATCATCAAAGTTGGGGACATTCATGCCCTGACCTCTTTCCATACTTGGACAGTTGGAGGACAATGGGAAAATAGATGTATCTCAGTGTCATGAGCATTTAAATAAAGGGGGCAGGGGGCACTGGGTATCCTTATTATCTTGTATGATTTTCCATCTCGATAGGGCTGCTTTAGTTGGTAAGGTATACTACAGTAGCTTCCATACAAAGATGGTTGTCTTCCTTGGCACAAACTTGTTCCATATGGTAGATAGCATTCCTGCTTGTTGTTGTGTATATGCAAGTGGTTTTAGCTCCATTATATTGTGGTAAGATCATTTGATAGTGTAAGCCTCTTCCTTGTTATCCTCAAAGTAGTAGCCATCCTTATCTGTGCAACTAATGGAATTATCCTGCAAGAAACAAATCATATCATCTAGATCAGTTTGTTCAGCCTCTCAAAACTGCCTCCTCCAGCTCCAATGGAATTAGGAGGATTGGAAGATAAAAACTTTATCCACTTTAATGAAGCTATGCTAAGTAAATGGTGTGCTAGGATTCTATCTGGAGAGCAAACTATTGTTCTAGATGTCATCCACCCAAAATATAGTCACAGAGGCACTCTGCAGATGGGAGAATTTAGAGCTCTGCGGCAAAATTAGGATACAGGGGTAAGACACAGAAGAAGAGGCTCGGGCTATGCATCTCAGTGGTGGAATTCTCTACAAGAGATTGCTAAAACATCTTGGTTTTCACAATCCATTGAGCTTAGCCTAGGGAAAGGTACTGCAATCAGATTCTGGCTGAAGAAATGGACTGGTAATGCCTCATTGGCTAAAAGCTTTCATAGGCTGTATAAAGTTGCTAACAATCGGAACTCAAACTTAGATGATATGGGATTATAGTTGAACAACTCATGGCAGTGGCAGTGGAGTGGAGGAGGACAATAGGAGATTTTTAACATTCTAAATTATCATGTTTAATGACTATTCTTTAGGGCAGTGAGCCAGATGAATTCAGTGAAGATAAATATTTCTTTGAAAGGACTATTGGTTGTTACTCCATTAAGGAAGCACATAATAAGATCACACGCAGCATAGCAAATAGGTTCTTAACTGAAGAAGCAGATGCCTTAAGCAGAATCTGGAGTAACATTACTGTGCAAAAAAAAACTGCCATCTTTTCCTTGAAACCACTACAAGGTGGTCTCCCAATGAAATCAATGCTTCAACAGAGACATTATTTCCATGGATCATGAGCTTCGCTGTTCACTATGTAAGACAGACTTAGAATCCATCTCTCATTTATTTTACAACTGTGGTATCAACATGCAGGTATGGACACAGGTAAGATGCTGATTGAAGGTCATGAGTATCTTTCTGTCCTACTTGCAAATCCCTATCTTTGGGGATTTTGTGAACAATAAACCAATAGGAGTTACTATGGAAATCTAGAAGTCTCTTTGGCTGGCCATGATGTGGTTTCTGTGGAAAGCTAGGAACATAGCTCATTTCCAAGCATAAGAAGCTACCGTAGCAGAGATCACACAAAGGATACAAAGAGCAGCATAGTCATGGATCAAGGCTAAATACTCTGCCAGGTTTGATTACTCAATCACGGATTGGTTGCAAAATCCTATATCCTGTTTCATAGCCTTGTGATCTACTGTGATATATATTCACTGCTTCTATGTATGCTAGATGAATAAATGTTATAGCAAATACCTAGTCAAGCAGGGGAGGTTGTTCTTATGTTCTTCGTTAATCTGTATGTTAAAACTAACACCAAGAAATAGAAAAAACGTGCTCATCAAGGCCAACTTGGCAAGTGAACAGATTGTATTGATGTTTACATATGTGCAGGTTGCTTGGCATTAGGGTTATGACAATAGCATTGTTCTGAGTTAGCAATGCTTCCATGATGCTGAGGCTGAGACAATAAATGATTCCACAGCTAATCCTGCTTAAACAGGGGATAGATTTGTTGAGATGTCTGGCTAAGATAAATACAGGGATACGAGAACACTAATATCGAAGCAAGATTATAAGCTGAATAGATTGCACTAATCCTCTGCTAATGTGTAGGATAACCTACTTATCCCTGGTGAATGGTACTGCATCATTATGACAGGGCCGATAGATATCAGCAAGTATATCACAACTGAAACTCTATGGATTCCAAACACAACCTCATTCAGTTCTGCTGCTACTAAATTGCAATGATTGTCGCATACACAAATTAAAAGGGAGAGAACAGATCAATGTATGGTACGAAAGCTAGACTGCAGAGCAAAAAAGACTCAAAGAGCTTTTTGCAGCTTAGATGGCACTGAGTGAACATAGAAGAATGATTATGTTTGTTGATTCTTTGTAATTCCGGTGGAGGAATGAGGAGCAAAGGATGTGGCAATAATCAAAAGAGTATGATGCTATAATGTGAACAAGCTGACCTATGCCAACTATTTCATAAAAGACTATTGTAGTCATCTATATGGTGGCCTGCATAGTTAAAAGTCAGCAGATCAGTACTATAGTAGTCAATAAGTCTTTGCTTATTGGATTACCGCAGCAATCTCAATACTTTGATGCTATAAGGTGAACAGGCAGAGCTGGAATTTTAGTATAGTAATGACTCCTATAGTCATTTATATGGCAGTCTGTATAGATAGAAGTCAATTGATCACTGTTGCACACCTCTCCTTTGTTATCTCCCACTACTCCTTAAGTGCAACACTTATCATGTATTTTCTCTGCTTTCCTTTAATTCTTTCTTACCTATAAGTAAGATTGTACATATTTTATTTTCATTATTAATGAATTTGGCTTAACAAAAAAACATTTGATCCTAGCCATACATATGCTTGATCTTTGGACAATTCATGTTTAGGTGTCAAGGTTTTGTAGAATCAAATCATGCAACTAATATGTACAACTCTTTGTATATTAGTACACCATTGCATGTAATTTCATTGCTTATGCACCCTTTGCATGTAATCTAACTAGAGGAAAACATGTCAAAACTATATATATCACATTGGACAACGGACAATCAGGAGGTCTGTTATGCATTTGGAATAAGCATAAATTCCACAACAACTCAGTCTTTTCTGATACTGGCCTCCTTGGAATATCAAGCTTCCGGTCTAATGAGACAATACCTTTTACTATGCTAAATAATTATGGCCCAAGGGATCTATCCTTTAAGATACAACAATGGCAGAAAATTAGGGAGCTTCTGGTGGATAAAGAGGATAAAAAGTGATGTCTCATGGGAGACTTTAATGCAATACTTAAACACGAAGAGAGGATAGGCACAACTCATTGACCTAATATTGTTGAACTTGAGGCATTCAATGGCTTGGTCAGAGATCTACATTTGATAGATCTGAAAATGGAAGGAAGAAAATTTACCTGGCACATCAAATCTTTGAAGGCTATGAGTAGGCTAGATAGATTCCTGATTAAGGATAAATGGGTGGGCAATGACATCAACTGGATTCAAACATATTTGAAGAAGGATGACTCTGACCATTGTCCTATTAGTTTATGCTGTAAAGTACAGGATTGGGGCCCAAAACCTCTTAAGGTACTTGACTGCTGGATTAAAGATAAAACATTTACAGAAATGATCAAAAGGATCTGGACCTCTACTAATCCATCGGGCTATGCAAGCTTTAGAATCAAAACCAAGCCACAAACTATTAAAGCTGGTATAAAACAGTGGAATCTTGCTGCACCAAGGAGTTTAGCTGATCAAAGAAGAGTGATTTTTGAGCATATTGCAATCCTAGGAAACTAGGCTGAATCTACCAACCTATCTGCTAGCCAATAATCAGACCTTAATATGCTGAATAAGGATCTTCTTAAAGTAACTAACACATTGGACATTCTCACTTTTCAAAAAGCAAGAATAAATTGGATTCAATAGGGAGATTCTAACACTGATTATTTCCATAGGATTCTGAATAGCAATAGGAGGAAGAATTATATTAATGGAATCTGGGATCGTGACACATGGTTAGAGGAACCTGAATTGGTGAAACCGTGTTTTAAATCTCATTCCAAGACTTATACACTGAAGTCTTATGGGAGAGACCAAGGATAACCAATGTGACATTCACAACCCTCAGCTTTATGGCCCAAAGATACTTAATATCTCCCTTCACTGACTCTTAAATTATGAATGCCATTTTTGCATGTGGTAGTTGCAAGAGCCCAGGCCCGGATGGGTTTAACTTTAAATTTATTAAGTATTTTATTGAGATCATTAAATCTGACGTTTGCTGCTTATTTAAGGAATTTTACAGGTATGGGAAACTAACCAAGGAAAGTGATGCAACTCATATAAGCCTCCTGGCCAAGAGGGATTCTACTCTGCATGTCTCTTATTACAGACCTATTACTTTGATAGGCTCAATGCCAAAAATACTGTCTAAGGCATTAGCCATCAGATTGAATACTATTCTCCATGAGGTAATTTCCTCAACACAGATGGCTTTTATTCCTGGAAGAAAACAGCTAGATGAAGTTAGCTCAAGAGGCAATTGATGAAGTAAAGAAGCTCAAAAAGGAGGCTTTCATATTGAAAATTGACTTTGAAAAGGCATTTGATATTGTCAACTGGGCATATATGTATGAGGTTATGGAGCATAGGGGATTTCCTAGATGTTGGTTGAGTTGGATCAAAGCAATTCTTGAATCTGCTTCAACATCAATTATGATCAATGGAAGTCTAACTAGTGAATTCTATCCTTAAAATGGTCTGAGACAAGGAGATCCCATCAATTCTGATCAACATCAATTCTGTTTCTAATTACTGCTGAAGGCCTCACCAAGATGATTAAAAAAGCTAAAGATGCGCAGCATCTCACAGCCTGGACAGTTGGAAGAGACAAAGTCCATCTCGCCCATCTACAATTTGCAGATGATACTCTAATATTTGGGCCTGCTGAAAGGAGAAACATCTTAACTATAAAGGTTGTGCTTTAAAATTTTGAGTTGGCCTCTGGCCTGCGCATTAACGTCTCTAAAAGCAAACTGGTTGGACTCAATATCCAGTCATCATTGCTGGATGACATGGTTGGGTACGTAGGTTGTGAAATTGGTTTCTTACCATTCTCATATCTTGGCATTCCTATAGGAGCGAATCAGAAGAAACAAGCAACATGGAATCCAATTTTTAG
>JAOWBN010242393.1:0-12006 GCA_028565015.1 Pinguicula moranensis | reverse complement strand
CGCTTTGGCTGATATAATGAAGTTGCTCTTGCTGATATTAACTTTTTGCCCGGAGCATGATTCATACATCTTGAGGAACTTTTGGATTGCATCCAGGGCCCTTTTGGTACCTCTTGTAAAGATAATCAAATCATCTGCATAGGCTAGGTGTGAAATTGGTGGGCAGCCAATGGGAAGACTATAGGCAATTGATGGGGACTATGCCATTAAGAGATTCAGGCCTCAGCTCAGAGTTTCAGCCCCTATGATAAATAAAGCAGGGGAGAGGGGATCTTCTTTCCTAATTCCTCTTTAGGATTCGAAGTAGCCGTGAGTCTCACCATTGATAAGTATGGAAATGCCACAGTTTGAGATAGTTCTCCATATTATATCTGTGAAAGTTTCTGCAAAACCGTAGGCCCTCAGCACTTTAATGAGGTAAAACCATGACACTCGATCAAATGCTTTTTCCATGTCCATCTTAAGGGCTACATTGTGTCCTCCCTGTGATTTGTTAAGATAATGAAGCATCTATTGTGCTAAGAGGATATTGTCGGAGATGTTCCTGCCTTTCACAAATCCACTTTGAGCAGGGGAGATGATCTTCAGGAGTAACAGGCTCAGTCTGGAAGCTAAAAGTTCGGTAATGATCTTACCAGCATAATTGGATAGGCTAATTGGCCTGACGTCTGAACAGGAGGTTGGTGGTTGTGTTTTTGGCACCAAACAGATCAAAGTGCTTGTAAATGTTCCAGGTAATACCCTGCCTGCAAAAAAGAAGTGATAGCCTTGTGTATGTCATGTTTTATGATCTCCCAACAAGAGTTAAATAAAGCACCTGAGAATCCATCAAGTCCTGGAGAGCTATCTCTGTCCATAGAGTAGATTGTTTGCTTAACCTCTTCTAGATTTGGCCATCTACATAGATCCTCATTCATGGAGGCCGTGATCATTTTGGGGATGAGATGAAGTAATGAGTCATTTTGTCTTTGTGGCATTGCCGAAAGTTGGTTAGTAAAATGTTCAACCAAGCACTGAGTGATGTCCTATGATTCTTCCATCCATATCCCCTGTGAGTTCTTCAGTCTGCTGACATAAGTTTTCTATTTGGCTAGACTTACTGATTTATGAAAGAAGGTTGTGTTGTTGTCTCCTTCTTTTAGCCACTTGATCCTGGATTTTTGTCTCCAGAGAATTTCCTCGGCATTGAGCAATTTGGTATATTCTGCTTTGGCTTTGGATATAGCCATCTTGTCCTCCATAGTGCCAGAAAGGTCATACTTAAGTTCCAACTCTAGTATTTTATCTTTCCCTCGCTTAATATTCTGAAAGACATTGCCATACACTTCCTTGTTCCATCTTCTTAGTTCTGCTCTCAGCCTTTTTAACTTGATCCCTAAAATGTGAAGTGCATCTGTACTTGGCGTAGGGGAGCTCCATGATTGTTCCACAAGAGGCATGAATGTACAGTGATTTATCCAGAACTGCTGGAATTGGAACCTTGCCCTCTTAATTATCTGTGTGTCATTAAATTCAAACAATAGGGGGCAATGATCTGATTGTGCCCTACTCAGATGAGTTACTGAGCTTCTAGGTATGGTATTAATCCATTCCTCATAGAGCAGGTGTCTAGCCTTTGAAGAACTCTTGCTCTTCCTGTGCGGCTATTGCTCCATGTGTACTTGTTGCCTGAGAATCCGGCATCTGTCAGTTTGCATGTATTGATGGTATCCAAGAAGTCACTAGTGTCTCTGAGAGTAATAGGAAGACAGCCTGCTTTTTTAGTGGTTGACAGAACTACATTAAAGCAGGAAGACAGCCTGCTTTTTACCTTCCCGGGGTTTGCCAAAGAGTGGTTTTAAGGAGATGTGGTTTTAAGGAGATGTGGTTGTGTTCGCCTCATCAATATCATCTGGAGGAGCCAGGATTTGGCTTGTACACATCTGCATTGGCACTTATATGAAAAAAATCAAAAAAATTGTGTGAAAAAAAAGCGCATCTGGCAATTGATTTGCTAAATTTTGCAAATGAATAATCTTTTGAACTTTAAGTCCACATTGTCTAGAACGATGATCAAAATGTGATAGTGAAGATTCATGCAAGGATATTGTCTTTTCCAACTGTTTATTTTCTTTCCCTAATGTTGGAAAAATTGATTCATCAAAATGACAATCAGCAAATCTTGTTGTAAATGAATCTTCAGTTAATGATTCTAAATATTTAATTATCGAGGGAGATTCATATCCAAAATATATTCTCATCCTTCTTTGAGGACCCATATTTGTGCGTTGTGGAGGAGCGATTGGTACAAATACCGCATATCCGAATATTCTTATATGGGAAATGTTTGGTTCTTGATCACAAATCATTTGCATTGGAGAGAAATTATTATAACTTGTTGTCCTGATATGAATAAATATTGCCACATGCAAAATTGCATGTCCCCAAACAGATACGGAGAGTTTAGAATGCTTAAACATTATCCTTGCAATCAATTGGAGACGTTTAATAAATGATTCAACCAAACCATTTTATGTATGAACATGTGCAACAAGATGTTCAATGGTTATCCCAATTGATAAGCAATAGTCATTGAAGATTTGTAATGAAAATTCAGTAGTATTATCTAGGCGAAGTTTCTTTATTGGAAAATCAGGGAATTGAGCTCGCAAACGAATTATTTGTGCAAGTAATATTGCAAAAGCTAAATTGCGAGTAGATAAAAAGTATAAATAAGAAATAATTAACAAAATCAAACTTATAATAAAGTAACGATTACAAAATAAATAAAGCATACAAAAGATTAGATATCTTCGCCATTATTCATAGAATCGGGGTGGATAAGAAAATCAACAACATCTAAATGTGTCACATCAAATTTCCCTTGGAGAAAATCATCTTGACAGAGATTCATCTCTACATTCGGCATTAAATTTTGAACAAAGTTTATCTCCGTATTCTTTCATTTAGCTTTTGAAGCTTGATAAAGTTCTACAATGTGTTTTTACGTACGACACGTACGTGCCCAATGATTGTTCATCCCACATCAATGACAAACATTTTCTACATTCTTATTGCCCTGGGATTCTTTGTTGCGACCTTGTAGATTTTCATTTTTCTCCCACTTCTGGTGGTTATTTGTATTATTGGGAATATTGTGGCGCGGGTGAGGATGATTTTCCTCATTTTCACGTCCACGACCAAGACCACGGAGGGGGCCTCGGTTATATGTATTCACATTCACTTGTGGGACGTGATTGATGATTTTTTCAAAGATCTGCAGGATCTTTTAAGTGAGGTATTCTGCTTTAAACTCATTATCAATATGATGGCGAATAAATATAATGGCTTTCGCCTTCTCTTATTGAGATGCTTTATTTTGCATTTTTTTGTGGTGTCCCTGAGACTCATGACATCTAGTGGATTTTCGTATCAAGAATCCATGGCAAGTAATTTTTTTTGGTTAATGTCAAGAGTAACAAACTCTAGTTTGGAAAGATTAGATATTATAACACTAATTGAATAATCTTACCTCGTATTCGTAGCTCGACAGTAGAGTCGTACTGATAACGTGTTGTGAAATCGATGATAACAATATAATGAATACAAAAGATAATAAATATTCGGTAGATTACTTTTCTTCTTCAAAGAATAATTCTACATTTAATCGCTCTACCATTTTGTCTCAATATTTTTGGTGTATCCTTCATCCATGAAAGAGCCCTAATTATGGAATTTGACTAGGGACATTTGCCACTTCTCTCTTGCCACTTATTGCCTTGCCAAAGCCATTTGTCATCATGCATGCATCTTTCTAACACTTGTATTGTCCTTCTTTGCATGCTTGACATCTAGCATATGAAGCATTTATAGTGACACCTCATATATTTTACATAAAATTTTATTTGTGGATATTCATTCCATAATATTGATTTTGATTATGATTTTCCATTTGTATTTATTTTCTTCACTTTCTCCACAATTCGGCTCAATCTCAGAGTAGTTTAGAGAAGACACGTCTGACATTTGAGAAAGAGGTTTCATAGACACCTGGCAGGATTACGGAAACAGTCTTTTTTTTTAGCTGTTCTCTTTTTGCAGTAGGCAGGCAGGAGTGTTTGATTTTTCAACCCATTAGGTTTTTCCAATTTCAATTCCATGTGAAAACTGATGAGAAAAAATAGCTATTTGAATTGACTTTTTTTCATTTTTATGGGCATGAAATATTTGGAGAAAAGGTTCTGTTCTATTATTTTATTTCTTGTAACAAATTGGCTGTCTGCCCTTTGTGAATAGAGGAGGCGTTAATGTGGGTTGCCTCCGTAGGTTTATTGGTTGTGGGTTTTGAGGGAATTGAAAAGATTACGGTCCTCATTAATCATTCCACCAATCTCTGAATTCTCATACCACACGACGCCACCCATCGGGTTCTATTTGCAATCTCATCTCTTTGGAATCCCATCTTGGGCTTTTCTCTATCACGATACTTTTTCTCTCTCTTATCGTGCGTCTGAGGTATCTTTCTCTGTGGATTGCCTCTGCTCGTGTTTATTGTTTGTGATTTCTCTTTGATTGCTTATAACGGTTCTGGGTTTTCAGTTTCAGGTTCTGACTTTGGATCTATTGCTGTTCTGGTGCGTCTTGGCTGGTAAGAATTCTTGGATTCTTTTTCTGTTTATGATCGTCGATTGTGTTTCTTAGTTATTCTGATTTTTTCTGAGTTCAAAATGGGATCTTTTCTTACTGTTTTTTTTTTATTATCGAAACTCATCTTTCTCTCTTCCTCCTCCTCACCGAATAGGGCTAAATTAGCTTGCTTTATTGGCGGGCATCTGTTCCTCTTTTAAGTGATTTCTATTTTTCCTCAAAACATTGATTGAGGTGTATACATTTGATTTGAGTTAGTTCAAATGGTATGTCTGTAAATGATATTCACGCCTCTCTTTAAATCTTACAGGTTTGTTAAAGAAACTGGTGGTGGATTTGAGTATTCCTTCTCTCGTCTATTACAACTGCTAGGGAGCATTTAGAAATATTCAAGTTTGGCCCTAATGCAAAGTCAAGGGAGTTCTGTAAGCACCTTGGGCACTACTACAAGTGATTCTGCCACAGATTTCCATATGTCTTGGAATGTGGCACCGACTTCTTCACAATATCAGCTACCGGAACATAGAATGTCATCTAGTGAGACCAATATTCAGTACGTGGATCCTCTGGGCCAAGGGGGGTTGAACTGTGAGTGGAGTACGGGTGAAAGTAGTTCAGCTCCTGCTCAAAGGCTTGGTGATCTTCATAATCAAAGTAAATCAGAACGTACGTGGAGAATTCAACCAATAGCTGCTCCAGGATTGGAAGATTGTCACCTTGAACCGTCAAATATCCTTTCGTTGGATAATGTACGGTTAAATGAGAATGGCCATCAGATAAGCGGTTCTTCTGTTCTGCAGATTTCAGGTGTTCAAGCCCTTTCCGAGGACCTCAATATGGTTTCAGAACTTGGAGAGGGTGAGGATAATAACTGGAAAATAGTTGACCGTCCCATTACATATATATCTACTGGATCGCGGGATAATCAGCTGCACTCCACTGGCAATTCTTTTGGTTTGCCTTCTGGATTTGGTGTTGGATACGAGATAGCAAATGGATTCAGGCCTGGTAGTACGTTGGATGGTCAACATATATCACGCAAGAGAAAAGCCATTGAAATGAATGCTGGACAGTCTTCTGGTGCGGGAAGTTCAAATTTGTTCCAGCCTTCTATCCCAACTGCTCAGATCATTGCTGGCAACACTAATACCCCAATCAACAGCCTGGTTATCGGTAATGGCTCTAGGCAGGCGACTCCGAGGCTTGGCCTCAGTGTTGGAGGAGCTGTTCCAATAAGTCCTCTCTCTTTGAATCCTAGACCCAATGCTGAGGGTTCACGAAGAAATGTTCGCTTGCGCATCAACAGCTCACACCCAATAGATCCTCTCTATGGGAATCCATTTTCAACTGAGGCTGAGGCTGGAAGTTCAGGGGAATCTTCTTCTCGACATTCATCGGGACTAGTTGTTCATAATCATTTGCTTGACTTGAACCCACCTCCTATTCCAGAAAATAGAAGCCTCCAATGTCAACTGGTTCCTTTACATGTTCCTTCAATGCGGCGAAATCCTCAATCTCGGTGGAGTGGATCCTCTATCTCAAGAACTGGCAGACCTCCTTGTTCTAGTCCTGGTGGGAGCAATGCTATGATTCATGAAGACTCCGTGTCAAGAATGCATCCCAGACCCATTCCCGAAAATCCCATGTTTCTTCCTGCTCATGACATGGGAAGGTTAACTCAACGCCCTACAAACTTGAACTTGGCTGGAGGGAGAAACACTACTGCACAAAATATTGCTTCTAGCTCTTGGGTCGGCTCTTCTTCAGGAAGTAACTCTTCTCCAACTACTTTACCTCATCGTAGTTTCCCACCACAATATCCCCGGAGACACTCAGAACTAGTTAGGAGATCTCTTCTATCATCCAATGGAACAGATTCCGGGGGTCAAAGTAGTAATCATGGTATTGGGCGGAGTTCTGCTACCCCAGTGGAGATCCCCCTTCCATCCGAATCTAGTTACCATGGTCGCCCTATTTCAAGCTCTAGGACTGCATTGTTGGAGAGGCATCTTGAGGCTGTTCTTGGAATGCCTCGTTCGCTTCGAGGTTGGACTGCTGCAGGCGAAGGAAGAAGCAGTATAATGTCTGAGGTATGATTATCTCTTACTTCACATTTTAAGTATCTGTCATAGTACTATGAATTGCTGTTGGTAGTCCTTTACAGAAGGAATTATGATGTTGATTCGTAATTATAAAAGCAAATGCGCCGTATGTGGATTGAAATTTATGATAAGTGTGCATGTTTTGGAGCATTTCCTTATTCTTGATAGCAGCAAGAGTGATAGATAGATTGCTTGGTCGGTGAAAGGTATATATCATAGGAAAAAGGATACAACTTTAACCGGACATTTTGTACTGATTGTTGTATGCTTTATATATTCGTAGAGCTCTCTGAAATGCTTTGGATAGTTACTTATCCATCTAGATTTAGTATGATAGACCTGATTCAAGCTGGACTATTCATTTTTTCATTGCACAATATCTCAACAACATAAAAGAGTTATAATCCCCAGACATTTGGGAAAATCTGAGTGAAAATATTCTTCATTTGTGTTTTAGCAGATTCGCCATGTCTTGGATAACATGCGCCGTGGTGAAGCCTTAAGATACGAGGTTAGTTTTTTTTCTTCTCCTTCTATTCCTCTTCTTTTCATATGATTGCAGTGAAAGTTGAGAGGACTCTGCAGAACAATGAGTAAACCACTCTGGTCTAGCAGTTGTTTTATTCTTTGCTTGCACCATTTTACTTTAAATTCATCAGCTTTTTCCTACTTCCTATACTAGGACATGATGGCCCTCAACCAATCGATTTTCTTCGGGATGGCTGATGCACACGATCGACATCGTGACATGCGGTTGGACGTTGATAACATGTCATATGAAGTGAGCACACACCAATCCTCCCCTTCAAATTTCCAGTCGGTTCCCCTCGCAACAATCTAATGTATCTGTTGCAACTAATTCCAGGAGTTACTGGCACTGGAGGAGCACATCGGAAATGTGTGCACTGGGTTGAAAGAAGATACTATAACAAAGTCTTTGAAGGGACGGAAATACTCCAACGAGAAAGCACACATTGAGTCTGAAACAGAGCCTTGCAGTATATGCCGAGTATGAACTTTCTTCTTCTTCCCCTTTGAGATGTCCCTATAACCTTTTTGATGGGGCGAATACCAGCACTCAATCTTTTCACACTTCAAACTCCACACCCAACACCCTTATACCACTAAGCCAATGCATACTCGATCACTTGACCTAGTAAACAAGTTCTACCCTCACTCACTCCTACAACCACTGGACCAATGCAAACTCGATTACTTGATCTAGTAAACACGTTATGCACTCACTCACCCTTACAACAACTAGGGCCAGACGTTCTTCAAGAACTCACCCTTATAACCACTAGGGCCAATGCATACTCGATCACTTGACCTAGTAAACACGTTCTGCTATCACGAGCCGTTATCACTACTAGGCTAGGTCAATGCATGCTCGATCCCTTCACCTAGTATGCACGATCCTACACTCGCATACCCTTACAGCCTCTTGTCCAATAGAACACCGGTGAAATGTCCTGGAACTTGAAACTTCTTTTTTTTTTTTTTTTTTTTTAAACTTTTTTTTTAACCCGAATTTTTAGTTTTTATTCATAGAAGTGCCAAAGCACATATATACAAGCCAACTCCTAGCTCTTCCAGATGATGATATTGAGGAAAGCGCATTCCCACCTCCTTAAAACCTCTTTGTGGCAAACCTCGGGTAAGGAAAATCCAAAGAGAGAAAAGAGTGTGGCGGCATGTGCCCCCTTTTACAAGATATTAAATTTGAAATACAGTGGAGGTGCATGAATATTTGTAGGACTTTCCCAGTCTGGTTCCCCCTGCTGGCTTAGTGATGCTGAGAGATAAGCCTTTGTTTTCTAGCATATATGGTTGTGAGGTCTTGTTGCAAAATGGCAGCGATTGGTAGTGGGAGATCATCATATGTTGAAAATAAAGAATCTTGATTTTAGGCACCCCACTTGGCCAAGGAGTCTGCAGCGGTGTTGGCTTCCCTGTAGCAGTGTTTAATGGAGATGTTGTGGAAGGTTAGCTGAAGCTGTTTGATCTGTATAATTTGTGTCCTGATCCGCCATGGTGAGAGCTTGTTATTGATCAATCAGTCCACTAGTATAGCCGAGTAAGTCTCCATATCTAGTTGCAAGAATCCTTGAGAGTGACAGAGTTGTATACCGAATAATAAGGCATTGGTCTCGGCCTCTATACTTGAGCAATGTGAATATTTATTGGCAAAGTCCATGAGCATAATACCTTGGGAATTTCGGAGTACCCTCCCCCTCCAGCTATTGAGACTGAGGAACTACCATCGGTGTTAAGTTTGATGAATGGTGCAATAGGAGTAATCCATCTCACTTCTGTGTTGTGGTAAGGTTTTATAGGTGAGAGATTGATGTGTAATGCCTTCATCATTTGTTGGAATTGAGGCTGTGAAGGCATAGAAAAAGCTGTCGTGCTCATAATATCTTGTAGAAGTCTTGTTGAGGATTGAATAACCGAAGCAAAGGCTGGATATGTAGGCTCAAACCTCATTTTACATCCGAGTTTCCACATTTCCCAGCAAATAATGATAGGAATAAGTCTTCTTATGAAGCTGATGGATCCATTGGGATGAGGAAATAGCCATGCCTCCAACCTAGCGCTTAGATCTATGGAGCTTGGTTGAATATTAAGGATGTCTCAAAGTGTTGCCATGTCATTGTAGCTAGCTCTCCAACCGAATGCAGGTGATTAGAAGTTTCAATAGAGCCCGAAAGTAGACAACAGGAGCAGCGTGAGGTGATAGGAATACCTCGCAGTCTGAGTGAAGCATCTACTGGAACAATATGTTTGAAGATTCTCCACATATGAATACTGATTTTGAGTGGGAAATGTTTATCCCACATCCAAGTAAAATCCACTATGGTGGAAGATCTTTGCCGAGTTAATTCCCATGCTGACTTAACCGCGAATAGTCCATTATGTGTAGGTGTCCAGATACATATGTCCTTGTTCTCTGCTATTGGTGTCTCCCTTACTTTGTGGAGTGTATTAGCATCCAGTATTTCTTGTAACTTCAATATATCCCATTGATGGTTCATTATGAAGTCTTTCACTTTAAGCTTCGGATTGGTAGGAGAAAATATTTCACCCATGAGTATCTCTTGAATCCATTTATCCCACCAAAAATTACACTCTCCTGAGCCAAGGAACCATAGTGTCTTGTTTAGCATGATGTCTCGTACCTCTATAAGTCTTTTCCAGCAGTGAGAGTGGGTCACCCTAACTTGAGCTGTAGTTGGATCTTTGCCTCTGCAGTATTTTCTTTGCATGAATTATGCCCATAGACTCTTCCCTTGTCTCAGTGACCACCATAGTTTCATTCCAAACGCTGTGGACATGTCTTTGATTCTTCTACAGCCAAGCCCTCCTTCAGCTAAGGGGAGACAGATGTGTTTCCATGCCTTCCGGTGGAGTTTTTTCTTGTTATCCCTCCAACCCCAATAAAAGCAGAGAAGATAGATTAAATCTTAGAAATAATCCAAGATGGAGGCTTCATTACCATAATTTGATAGATAGCGATGCTTGTGAGGATATACTTGATGAGTATTAGATGCCCTCCACTAGACACACAAGATGCGCTCCAACCATCTAGTTTGGTTTTGATCTTAAGTAGCAAGTGTGCAAATAAAGCAACTGTCTTCCTTCCATAATAGAGAGGGACTCCAAGATATTGAACCGAGAGAGGACTATGATGGAATCCTGTCCATTGATCAATAAGCACTTTTTTGGAGGCTAGCACTTTGGATGAGATAATGAAGTTACTTTTACTCACATTTACTAACTGCCCAAAACATGATTCGTATGCCTTGAAAAATTTTAGTACTGCCTCTAAAGCTTTTTTTGAACCTCTTGTGAAGATGATCACATCATCTGCATAAGCCAGATGAGAGATGAGGGGGCATCCAGTAGGTAGGCTGTAAGCATTTGAAGGAGTCCTTGCCATGAGATAATTCAATCCTCTGCTCAGAACTTCTGCACCTATGATAAATAAAGTCGGGGAGAGGGGATATCCTTGTCTAAGACCTCTTGTAGATCTAAAGAAACCATGAACTTCACCATTGGCTAGAATAGAGAAGCCACAATTTGATATAACTCGCCATATCATATCTATAAAGTTCTCAGCAAAACCAAAAGCTCTCAACACTTTGATCAGATATAGCCATGACACCAGGTCGAATGCCTTTGCCATGTCGATCTCAAGACCACATTATTGACTCTCTGTGACTTATTGAGATAGTGAAACATCTCTTGTGCTAATAAAATATTGTCAGAGATATTTCTGCCTTTGACAAAGCTACTTTGCTCCGGGTAGATGATAACTGGTAGAGTCGAGCTCAGTCTAGATGCTAAAAGTTTGGTGATGATCTTGCCAATATAATTGCATAGACTGATTGGTCTGAAGTCTGAGCAAGAAGTAGGTGGATGCACTTTTGGCAGTAGGCAAATCAGAGTGCTGGTGAAAGTTCCAGGTAGTTCCCCTCCTGAAAAAAAAGTGGTGATAGCCTTGTATATATCATGTTGTATAATATACTAACAAGAGGTAAAGAAAGCACCTGAAAAGCCATCAAGCCCGGGGGAGCTATCTCTATCCATGTAATGGACTGTGAGATTCACCTCTGCTAAATCTGGCCGTCTGCATAAGTCCTCATTCATGGAGGGGGTGATCAGGTTGGGGATGGAATGTAAGAATGATTCATCCAGCATCTGAGGGGTGGCCATGAGCTGGTTAGTGAAATGATCTACTAAGCATTGAGTGTTATCCTGTGGTTCCTCCATCCATGTTCATTGAGAATCCTTCAATCTACGAATATAGGCTTTTTGTTTGGCCAATCTCACTGATTTATGAAAGAAGGTCGTGTTGTTATCCCCTTTCTTCAACCATTTGATCCTGGATTTTTGTCTCCAGAACACTTCCTCAGCAATGAGTAGTTTAGTGTATTCAACTTTGGACTTGGATAGTGCAATTTTGTCCTCAATATTGCCAAAGATGTCATATTTGATTTCCAACTCAGGTATGTTGTCTTCCCCTTGCTTGATGTTCTGGAAAATATTGACATACACTTCTTTGTTCCATCTTCTTAGTTCAACTCTTAGTCTTTTTAGTTTGAACCCGAGAGCATGAAGAGCATTGGAGGTTGTTGTAGGAGAGTTCCAAGATTGTTCTACAAATGCCCTGAATAATGGATGATTAAGCCAAAACTGCTGGAATTGAAACCTGGCAACATTGACTAGCTGTGTGTCACCAAATTCAAGGAGTATAGGACAATGGTCTGATTGTGCC
>JAOWBN010242392.1:0-23803 GCA_028565015.1 Pinguicula moranensis | reverse complement strand
GACGCATGCAATTATTGTGGATTCCGATGATATATGGGAAGAGTATGCACAGGTAAGAATGATTTCAAAACTATTGCATTGTATACATTATGTATTTCTGATTTACTCATAATTATTTGTTAATTTGTGTTTTCATTTCCCAGGTTAATAGCAAGTACACACAACTTAGGCGCAAGACTTTTCAATATTATGATCTGTAGTGTGAGTTGTTTGGACACTATTGTGCCACGGGTTCAGGGGCAAGAGACCACAACATAGTTGAAAGAGAATTTACTCCAACACCTTCAACTTACTACGACCTGATTGATGACTATGAGGAAGGGATAGATGATTCCGTTGAGCCAAAGGCATCAGGTATGGAGGAGAAGACCGCCCCAACTGTGGGTGTCTCTACTAGCGGAAGCAGAGGAAAGCGCAAGAAAATGTTGCCAACTAGCCAGTCTAGTCTAACCTGCAAGGCCGGGGAAACCCTGAATAATCTAGATGTGGTCTTCATGCAAGCAGAGCGTGTGTTTACAGAGCAGGAACAAAGCATGAAAGAGGAATTGAAAATGCAGAAGACGACAAAGTTGAAGTAGGATTTGCAGGAGCATTCGAGTTTGGATTTGGTGGATAGGTTGCACCTTATTGATCATTTCCTCGCACACGAGGGTCACTACTACTATTGGACAACTATGGACGTCGACGAGCGCGCTGAATTCATCAAGGCCTTTCGCGAAGGGAAACTTGGGTGAGCTTGTGTTATAACAAATATTTTGTGGCGTAGTTGATGCAAGTTGTTGTTTTGAACTGTTTATGTTTTATGCAAGCCATTCCGCGTGTTAGTTGGTGCTAGTTGTTGTTTTGATCTATATGATGCGGATTTGTTGTTTTGAACAGATTATGTTGCGATCATTTTAGCTGAAATTTTTAGTTGAAATGTTTTGATCATTTTGGTTTCATTTTTGTTTGGTGTTAGTTTGGTTGCAAGCGTGATTATTGTACATGGAATGCAATGATTCATGGGATACTACAATAGTGATTATATTCAGTAATAGAAACCAAGATGGGTATCTCATCACGTTAAACTATACAAAAGGGATGGATGATTTATTAGCTTCTTTTGCTATCTTCATTTTCCTCAGTATACTCAGAGTTATAATCATCACAGAGTCTCACAGAGCAATACGTGTGCGACCAAGAAGATTCATCGACGTTGCAGCAATGTGATTGCCTGTTAGAGTGCATTATCTACTGATCTGTCATGCATCTTAATATTATTTTAGAGCTTTAGAAGTATAATTTATAACTGAATCAAGAAAAGTTTCAGAAAAACAAGGCAAGTAGGTGTTAAGAATTTACAAGACAGATCACAACAATTCGTCAAATAAAGTGCCTTCATCAGGTGGTGTCTTATAAAAATTAACAACTGATGAACCATCCCGGAACAATGAACCCTCTGCCTCATTGATCATTGCAACTGATAATGTGAAATGGACAGCAAAATTTAGTTCCAGATGCTTTATTGTGGATGATAAACAGATAGTCTATTTTATCCAACTTTTTGTTCTGTTCATCATAAACAAAATCTCATTTCCATAAGTAATATATCAAAGTCTAAAATAGAGAATATATCAAGCTCGTAAAAGTAAATTAGAAACACTTCATGGAAATGTAACTCAAGGCACTATCAAGAACATCTATCATTTTCATTAATATGTCAAACACACATATAAGCTCTACTCATAATTTTTTTTTCTGAGAGGAATTGCTCTTCCAAGTGTAGAGACCTCATTTTTGTCAGTAAGATAACTCTACCACTTGAGCTACCATACTCAACATTCCGGACCTCTATCTTAAAAGACTTTGATGGAACAACGACTTACTGATTTGATAGTTTATCTAGTCTCACATAAATGTATCCCTGAGGAGAAGTTTTGAATGCATATAGTTGGATGTCTTTATCGAACTCCCGGAGTAGTTCCCTGGCAATTGATAACGCTCTTTCACCCCAGGTACAAGTTTGAAAAACCACTCCACCATCGCCTCCACCTCCAACCTTAAACATTGTGATATTATGATCAAGACATGTATTATGTGAAGAGATGAATTTCCAGAATGTAAGTTTGAAACCTCAAACACTAATCCACACCTCAGGCTCAGGCTCAGGCTCATCCTCTTCTTCCCATGAATCAATTAGCTCCACTTCTCCTTCAAAGCTATTTGAATTTTTACACAGAAAGGAAAACGCAACCAATTAAATATCATCATCTTGAAATCTGAAAAGCAAACTATGGATGAAACAAAGGAAAATAATAGAAAGACCAAAGCAATGAACACAATATTTTTTACCACATGGGAAACAGAAGCATTGAGCCATATGATCGAGAACTCACTGACAACAAAAATACAAAGTCACAAACACGTAGAGGCCATCAAAGAACTTCTTATTTCTGCACTCCTTGCCTCTATAATTACTCCAAAACATCAATGCTGGAACTTAAATGGAACCCAGAAAGCAAATAGAGGAAAGGTGCAGAAATACCATCAACAGAGTCATGTCTTTCTTCCACATTCATACAAATCACATGTAAATAGCGAAGAGTGGAAGGATTCACAAGATACAAAGAGGTTCCCAACGAAAAACAACTCATTTTAAACTAAACCAAACTCAACATAAACAATTACTAACACAAAATACTACTAACATAAATCTAATTGCATCAACGTAAACAATTACTAATAACAAACCTAAACAATTGCTACTAACACAAATTATATACTTAGGAACCATAATGATTGGATTATCAAGGATGAACTCAACGTCAAACTCAAAGATCCAAGAGAGGAAAACCTGCAATAAATCCATCCAATGGACATAATAAACTGACAAAGAAAAACCAGTTTATTTTTCCATCCAATGAACATAATAAATCAGTTTAGCATATCATAATCAACTGCTGAAGATAAATCCACCCAGAGAAGATAAATGTTAACGATAGAGCTTAATTATCAGATTAGCCAATACATAATCATGCGAATCCAAACTGACAAAACATTCTAAAACCTAAAACGGAAAATTCCATTTCACATTTTAAGTGAAATATTCGTTCATGATGAAGGAAGCGGAACTTTCTGCTAGAAATTGTTGGCGATACACGATCGGAACTGGATCTTTGCCATCAATGATTTTTGGATCGTCTTCAACGTCTCTGGTTCTGCATTCAGGTGGTGTAGGCAGTGCCACTGTGGCCGGAGTTGGGCGATTCACGTGCGGGCGGGTGCTCTCTTTGTATGCACGCACATACATGTGTAAGGACAACCTGGTTGGCGGCTTCACCAGACGATGGTGCATGGCGGGAGGCTACGGTGGATGCGGGTGGCCGGCGAAATCTCCTAGTAGATCTTCCATTCTGATTTGCCTGGGTTCATTCGAAATTGGGGAAAAAACTAGGGTTCCAGCCACTATGAAATTAGAAATTGGATGAAATGAGATTGGCATTTCGTGTCGACAAGGATTTGGTCAAGGGCAATTTTGGAATTTCAACTGTAATAGTAAATTTGACCGGAGTACTCCATCAGTTATCCGTCACTACCAAATGCACAAATAGATTACCCCGCTAAATCCTGTCATTGTGTTGTCCCACAAAACCAGTACCAAATGTCTGGTTACACAAATTTCACCGTCCAAATCCCACATTCCGTGAACCGGGACAACTGTTATCCGACTACCAAACGCAGCCATACAGGTCTCATGGTCAAGAGTAGCTTTATTGCAACATAATGTAGGAAATAGAATTTTTAGATACCCTAGGGAGGGATGACCCAATCGCTGGTGCCCCAGTTCTAGTCGTTGGTCCACCGTCCCGCGTAGGGGTGGGCAATCTGGATTTGAAATTGGGTAAATCTGAATCCCGATCCTGTCCCGAACTGGATCGGGACCGGCGATCCCAACCTGAGGCCCAAAATATTATTTTATTATTATTATTATTTTAATAAATTTAGTATTTTTTAAATATTTTTTCAATTTTTTGATTATGAATCGGGATCGGGTTGTCCCGAAGCCGGATATCAACACAATTTTTTTCCCATCTTTCCAAACCTGATCTTGTCCCGAACTTTTTTGGGACTGAAACCTCAGTCCCGATCCCAACCCAAAATCCCAATCTGTTGGGAATCGGGCCTTGGGCCTTGGGTTGTCCCGAGACTCAATGACCGTTTGAAGTCCCGTGAGCAATCCATGTAGTTCCTTGTCGAGCCACCATATCCACATAGTACAAACCGCCTCGTTCAATACCTCGAAAGTGGAGCAAGCCGTAGTCTTCTCTTCATCCGGCATCTCATGGAGGCTGGTTTCCTGTACGTGGGTTAGAAATATTGGGGTCTTTTTGCAATTTTTCTGATTCCAGGGGGTCATCTGGAATTTCTGCTGAGCTCCGGGATGATTCTGCACATTCCGTAATAGTTGGACTGCGGCCGAGATTTTTGAAACTTTGGGGGTCTATTCGGAATTTTCAGAGAGTCTGTGGGTGGCGACCGTGATATCGCGCGTGTCCTGGGATCATCCTGCAATAAGTGACAATTGTTGCGATGGCAAGCTCGTAATTCTGGAGAAATGGAGGGCACATGCATACTTTCACATGGAGAAAGTAGGGGCAAATGTGGAAAAATGGCCGAAGATAGGTTTTTACTGTTGCATTCACTTAGTCGAGCTCCACGATGTCCGTTGTTTTCTCTCACGCTCTCGACCCCTAGTTGCATCCCTTCTATAAATCGCCAAATCTGTGCGCTCCGCCGCTTACTAAGCCAATCCAAGTACCCATTCCGTTTGAAGCATTTTCTTGATCAGTGAGGCAATTTGAGCGGGTAGATCCGCCAAAGCTTATGTCTCTTCGGTGGATTTGCCGCCATTGGCCTTAGGATTTGTCATTCTTGATAGATTATCGGTAGATGATGAGTTACATGTTGGTTTGAAGAACTAAAACCTGCTCCGATACCATGATAATGTGTATCCAAGAAAATTATTCTTCAATTGATTTTTATTTCTTTACATGTGAGCCATGATAAATATAGGTAATTAGGAGCTAATCTTGGAGAGTGATTGAGGTCATTAAGGTAAGAATCTTATAGATTGATTCTTACCTTTTACAATTAATTTCCTTAATTACTCCCCTAATTTTGCCTTAGATTAACATTTTACATTGTTTTATAGGAACTTTAGCCTAGATAATTAGGGAAGGATATTAGGTAATTAAGGTTAGGATCAATACCTTTTACAAGATAGCCTAATTACGAGATTAGATAATTAGGAAAGGAGATTAGGTAATTAAGGTAAGGAACAATCTAATATTTTCTTTGATCCATACCTTTTACAAGATAGCCTATTTCCTTCCCTAATTATGTTAATCATGCTAATACTCCTCCTCAAGTTGAATCGATGGTTTTTTTTAACTTGCACAACGCCATGTCAAATGTTTGGCTAATGACTGCCTTTGTTAATATATTGGCTAGTTGGTCTTCAGATTTAACGAATGGAAGACTCACGAGTTCTCATTCCAGTTTTTCTTTGATGAAGTGTTGGTCTACCTCAACATGTTTAGCACGATCATGTTATACTGAATTCTCAAGAATTGGTGGCTCTATTGTCGCACTTCAATGGACACGCGGTTAGAACAAGATGTCAAATATTAGCAAGTAATTTTCTCAACCACAGGATTTCGGTTAATCCAAGAGCTATACTTCGAAAATCCGCTTCAGCACTTGAGAGGGCTATGACCTTCTGTTTCTTACTTTTCCAGGTTACGAGATTTCCACCAACTATGGTAAAATACTCGGTAGTGGATCTTCGATCAACTAGATTTTCTGCCCAATCTGCATCAGTATATCCCTGGACTTCCAGGTGTCCATTTTTATTGAGCTTGGTTCCTCTCCCTGGTGTGCATTTTTGGCACCGTACCATCCTCAAGGCTGCTTCCATATGTTTTATTTGAGGTGCATGCATGAACAGACTGTCTACTTCCACAACATAAGATATATCAGGTCGAGTATGTGCCAAGTAGATCAGTTTCCCAACCAGGTGTTGGTATCGGGTTCGATCTACCAACTGTGCTCCTCGACCATTTGTAGTTTTTGGTTTACAATTGTTGGTGTCTCAGTTGGTTTTCCGTCAACTAGGTATGTCTCTGCTAGGAGGTCCAACACATATTTTCTCGGTGAAATAAAGATTCCCTCCTCCGATCTTTAGACCTTAATCCCCAAAAAGTACTTTAGTTTTCCCAAATCTTTCATCTCAAATTCTTCAAACAATTTTTCAGGAGTTCTGCCATTTCTGTCATATCACTCCCAGTAATAATCATATCGTCAACATAGATGATGAGACAGGTTATGAACTCCCCCTTTCTTTTGAGAAATAAGATATGATCGAAGTTGCTTTGCTTATACCCATATTTCCTCATTGTCACAGTAAACCTGCCGAACCATGCCATCAATGATTGTTTCAACCCATATAGGACCTTCTTTAGTCTGCAAACGTCATTTGTTTTCGAAATGTATCTGAGATGTCAAGTGGTGCCTCCATGTATACTTTTTCTTTCAAGTCTCCGTGAAGGAAAACGTTCTTGACATCAAGTTGGTGAATGGGCCAGTCAAGGTTAGCAGCAATGGAGAATAATACCCGGATAGTATCAAGTCTGGCTATAATGGAGAAGGTCTCAGAGTAGTCAATTCCATAAGTCTTTGTATACCCTTTCGCCACTAGCCGAGCCTTATGCCTTTCGATCATTCCATCTGCTCTGTGTTTCACTGTGAACACCCACCTGGACCCAACTGCTCGTTTACCAACTAGTAGCTCACATATGTCCCATGTGCCATTTCTTAATAGAGTAGTCTTTTCATCATCCATAGCTTGCCGCCATTCTTGTTTCTTTTGGGCCTCCTGTATCGTTCTCAAAATCATTTTAGAATATATGGATACCAAGAATGCGTTTGCAGATCGTTTCCCCTTGGACACATTCACTACAGGGCAGAGATAAGCAAAGGGGTCGGGCCCCACCCATTTTTGAGGCGTTGTAGTCGCGGGCTCAATTTTTGAGACCGCGGGTTCGGCCCGTCCACCCATTTTGATGTTATAAATATTAAAATTATATTTGTTAACAGAAAGGATAACGCAGCCTAATGGATAAAATGTTGGTCATTGAATTCGGAGATGTGGGTTCAAAATCTATTTGCAGCAATTTTACTTTTCAATATAATAATAATTAAATAAATATATAAAAATGGTGGGCTCGTATCCCAAATGGGTGGGGCCATACCTGCCCGTAATGAAAATAGGTCATGCCCGACCGACCTATTTTAATTAAACAGGCGTGTTTTCCATCTCGGTAACCCATCACAAGCGGGACAAGCTAGCCCAACTCGCTTGTTTGCCCTCCGCTATAGGGTACCTAGACGTCCGTGGCTCATAGTCAGGTACATATCTCTTTGGTGGTACTCCACGGGTGCTCCGTTGAGGCAAAGCATATTGGTCCTGTATCTCACTCGGCCCTGTTTCTGGAAATGTAATTTAAAATTCAGAGTCAATTGTAATAGCAAAAGTTTAATCGAGAATAGGCTCCGGTTAGAACTACTTACCTTAGGATCTCCAAGCGAGGGAACTGATGGCGTGTGTTGAGCAGTTGGATTTGGGGCATTGGTTCCTTCAGCTAGCTTTCTTGGGACAACTTTGGGCAAGACTGGACGTAGCCAATTCAGCTGGTCTGTCGTATTCTCCTCCTAATTGCTAGATTGGGTAGTATAATAGTACTCTGTTTATAGGAAATCACAATCCATAGTAGTATATACATATGTCTAGTGATAGGATCGAAACAGCCATACCATTTTTTGTGAATCTCATACTCTACAAAAATACACTTAACAATACATGTTTCCAATTTTGTTCTCACTACACGTGGGATATGTACAAACACGGAGATGCCAAATACCCGAGGTTTTAAAACTAAGGCTGAGGGAATCTGAGTGTGAGTGGATAGTTCTTGTAAGTTTATTTTGAGTTTCAAGATTTTGGTGGGTAGGCGATTGATGAGGTATATCGCAATGGCGAAAGCCTCGGGCCAGAATGACAGTGGTACTCAAGATTCTAGCATCATGGCTCGTGTGATTTCGAGGATAATACAGAATTTTTGTCAGCCACTCCATTTTGTTGTGTAGTATGGGAACAAATGGTTTGAGGGAGTATGCATTTTTCCTAAAAGAAGTTTGTCATAGAATTATTGACATACTCACCCCATCATCAAATCAAAGAATTTGAATTTTCTGTCTAAATTGGATATCTACTAGGGTATAAAACAAAAGAAATTTCTGAAAAAACACAAGAAATTTCTGAAAAACTTCAGACTTATGTTTTAGTAAGTAAACCCATGTCATACAAGTGCAATCATTAATGAATAACAAGAATACTTAAATTCACCAGTACCAAAGTTCGGGGATGGACCCCACACATCAGAATGAACTAGAGAAAATATAATTGAGGAGCTAGTATTGTTCAGATAGAAAGATTGTCTATGGCTTTTGTCTAAGATATAGGTTTCACACGAGAAATGTCCCTATCGCGAAAAAAAACTGGAGAAATAAAAGTTTGAGATAACTCGAAGATGGATGTCCCAACCATTGGTGTCACAGCCAGGCTTGCAGATTCGTCATCCCATGAGCTACCATTGCGGTTCCCTATTGAGTCACCTCATCAACATAGTACAACTCCCACGCTCAGTGTCACACCGAATAATCTCCCTCGTCCATATATTATGTAGGATACATAAGCACTATACAATTAAGTTCTAACGGGTGGCTCGTCCTTATTAACTGTCTGGACACATAATTTCTTGGGAATGGATGAGGTGATCATGTCTGACGTCATGGTATATGTTTCCCCACAATAAAAAATCAGCAATTACTCTTCTTGCGATTAGAGGACTGTACAGAGTACATGATCGAATCACTCGACTGATCAAGAGCTATTGAGGGATCCAGATCAAAACACCTAGGCCCAAAGAATTTTGGATTTGAGATATTTGGGGCTAGGGATGTTTTTTTCTTCAATTTTTCGGGGTGTGTTGGGTGTTTTTGAGAGTCTCGGGGGTGTATTTGTGATTTTGGAATGTTTGGGATTGTTTCTGAGGTTTTTTGAAGTTCTAGGATTGTTTCCAGGATTTCGGGTAAGTCAGTGGAGGTTTTAGTGATTTTGGAGAGTTTTGGGGAAATATCCGAGTTGCAATAGAAATTTTGGGCCGTATCAAAATTTTTGGAAACTTGTGGGGGTGTATCTGGTTTTTTCGAATTTCACAGGGCTGTATTGAGGCACTTTCAAACTTCAAGTGCGTATATGTAAGGCAAGGAAAATCATGAGAATAGAAATGTAATCTCGCGGAATAATAGAGGTTTCAGCGTGATTGTTCACGCACAAACCCTTTACCTTATGTCGGCACTTCTATTCCTTCGCTCCTTCCACTGGTCATAGAAACCACACTAATTCCTAGCATGAAATTTTGTCGGTCCTCGCGTCTGTTGGTGACGTCAGTGTTACTCACGACGATGGGATGATGCTTCCTTTACTCCCTCATTTCCTTATGTTGGCCACCAGTTTGGGTAACCAATCCGTTTGAAACATCCTTCGGTCGAATGGCCCTTCTTTTGACAATCCGAGCAATAAATATTTGTTATGTTTGATTCTCTTTCCCGGAGTGAGGATTTCACCCCTTTTTGTGGTCAAATCTGACTAGGTCTTGAGACTAAAACCACTCCCGTTGCCCTGTGATGCTAAGCCACTGCGCTTTTTGTTGGGGAGGATTCCCAAACAAATAAAAAAACATTTGAAATTGGAACGTTGTAAATCTCTCCTACTGAAATTTGTGTTTCTTATGTAGTTTACGAGGAAACAAGCATGACAATAAAATCTAGGGACTAGAAACTCTAGATCTAATTCATCCGATTGTAAGATCATTGGACTTTGAAACTGTTGAAGATTTTGGAAGAAACTATGGAAGGTAATTCTTGATTACTTTATTAGTTGTCGGTCAAATAATTGTTTTTTGTTCAATTACTTACTCTGAGTAAACAAACTGTCAGGTATTTTTTTTTTAAAACCCCAGTTTTGGATCTGGATTGAACAATCCTATTCCTACAAGTAGTATATATTTTATAATTATTGGTGGATTTATTGGGAATCCTTCTTTATTAGGATCAGTCCCATAATCATTTGTTTTATTCATGGTTTTCTTATAGCACGTGAATTTAGTTTTTCAAGCAGTTAGATGGCTTAGTTGGCAGACAACATGTGTATTTGACTTGATAAAAATAAAAAAGTTTGGGACAATGTTTATTTGATCGAAGCAAATTTTCTAGTTTATTGTTGCTTCTGAAGGATTTTTGCACTACAATGTCAGATTTTTCCGGCTTGTGAATATTTGAATGCACTTTATGGTACTAAAAATTTCTTAGCTATTATGGATGCCTTTGAATATTTTATGTTCAGATTTTTCTTTCTACATTCTTTCCTTCTAATAATTAAAAGAAATTTGTTTAATGTGCATTTATTTATGGAATAACATGTAGTTATTACTTATATAATTGTGGTGAGCCTTTATTTATCTAATTGCTCTATCCTTTTATTTATTTAATCAATTGGTTGGCACCTTAATTATTTAAATGTTGTTAGTGGGAGCATATTGATTATATAAACTTTTATTAGTGATATAATTCTTAATCCCCGTCGGGTGCCAGAGTTATTATCCTTTAGTTGATTATGTGTGCTTTATTATGCATATTATTATTTTTATTTATTTTTCTGTAAATCCCCATTGGGTAATCCAGAGTAATAAATTAATTTGCTATTATGTGTGCTTTGTTTATTGTTCTGTAAATCCTCGTCGGGTAATTCGGTTCAATAAACTTATGTGTTATGTTATGTGTTATTTATTGTTCCATAAATCCCCGTCGGATAATCCGGACAGTAAAGTATAAGTTGATGTGATAGAACTTGTGGATTATTTTTTCTTGTTCAGATATTACATAGCCCTCTGCTAGTACTGCTTCAACTTATGTTGATATGTTGAGATCTTCTCTCTTTAATGACACTAATTATCTTGATTAGAAGGAGATAGTGTATATTCTTCTGGACTTTATAAGGAAATATTACTTATTGATGTTCCTCCGGATTAACCTTCAGGAATTGCTACTCCGGCTGATGTTGCATTGGCAAAGACCTATGAGAATTGGGTAAATGCAAATAGGATGGCAAGATGCCATGCCCTTTTAGGTTTAAGTCCACCACTCCGAAGAACCTACACTAAAGTTGCAAATATTAAGGATATTCTAGACAGTATTGAAAAGAAGTGTGGTCAAACTTCTCAAGTTCACATAGACAGTCTTTGAAAATTATTCATCAAGACTAAGTGTGGAGATAACGAGGATGTTAAGGCTCATGTGAAAAAGATGGTCTCTTTAGTTGATGAACTGCAATCTCTTGGAACTATCATTGTTGAACCTACAAAAATCATCACTATTATTGATTCATTTCCCGATGCTTACACGTATATAGGAGAAATACATTTTGTTGCAAATTGCAAATGGACATTGGAGATTTATTAATCATGTTGATGCTAAAGTGGATAAAAAGAAAAATGGTAAAAGGGAGAAAATGGAAACTGTACATATGGTTCTGACTCAGGCTTACTCTAAGTCCTTGAAACCCCAAAAGGGAAAGTTTAAGAAGCATGCGAATAGCAACAAACGACCTTTCAGCCACAACAATCGCAATACTCTTCTCATAGTGGTGGAAATGGTCGTTTACAAACAAGAAGGAATGTTACAAATGTCATCGATTGGGACATTTTTCCAAAGATTGTAGAGTTGATTGGAACAAGATTGCACCGAGTGAAAATGTGAACAACAATTAGAACAATCGAGACTATTAGAAAATGTAGGGTAATAATGCAGCATGTGTGATATTCAATTTGAATCATACATTTATCAAACCTAATAGCTGGTGAGTTGATTCTGGAGCTACTATTCATGTTTCTAACCATATGCAGGGGTTCAAAAGTTTAAGAAGAATTGAACCTAGTGAGAGCTATTTGCGAATGGGGAATGATGATAAGGCATCGGTTGATGGAGTTGGAGACTACGAGTTGAAGTAAGAAGATGGACACATTTTGTTTTAATTAATTGTTTATTTGTTTCCGATTTGAGAAGAAGCTTATTGTCAGTGTCTGCTTTAGAGAAATTTGGCTATGCTTTCTGTTTAAGGATGGTCATTTTGTTATGTTCAAGGATGATGCTGTTGTTTTATATGATTTTAGAAACATGGATATATGCTTTGAAACTTAATGGCGATGAAGTTTTCAATTTGGTTGATAGATCTTTTGCCCACAATTCATCTTACTTGCGGCACCTTCGATTATCTCATATCAGTAATTCATGAATTCAACAACTTATTCATGATGTTTTATTGATCAATCTGAAATTTGAGGAGTATGCTCCATGTGAAAGTTGCATTTTTGGAAAGATGCTCAAATTACCATTTCCAAAAGGTCTTAGAAGCTTTGGTAAGTTAGAAATGATTCACTCTGATATATGTAGACCATTCAACACTAAGACGAGAAACGAATGTGAATATTTCATCACATTTATTGATGATTTTTCAAGATATAGATATGTCTATCTCATGAATAAGAAGTCTGATGCACTTGAGTTCTTCAAGAAATTTAAACTGAAAGTAGAGAATAGAACAGGTGAAAAGATTAAAGCATTTCATACAGATTGTGGTGGTGAATATTGTTCTACTTTGTTTGATAAGTTTTGTGAAGAGCATGGTATTATCCACATGAAAATCATGGCTTATACTCCTGAGCAGAATACTATAGCAAAGAGAAGGAATCGTACGCTGTTAGAAATGGTAAGATCCATGTTGGCTCATGCTAAACTTTTCACTATTTTTTGGGGCGATGCATTATTGACTGTTGCATATATTTTGAATAGAGTTCCAACAAATTCATTTGAGACTACACATTATTAAGTATGTTTTGGAAGAAATGCCAGTTTAAATCATCTTCCAGTTTTGAGATGTGTAGCTCATGAACTAATTCTTGATCCTTCAAGAGATAAGCTAAGTTCAAAAACTAGAAGATGTTTTCTCATTGGATATCCTGATTGGTCTAAGGGTTACAAGTTATAAGACCCAACTGCCAAAGTAGTAGTAGAAAATCGCAATGTCAAGTTCTTAAAAGATAAATTCGACTATGAGAATTTGTAAGGAGAAAAGAATTTGCTTGAGGGAATTGATGAGAATTAAACTATTGAGGATTTGTCACCCTCTTTGGAGCGGCCTATTGAGTCACACGCTGTCTTTAGGAAAAGAAAAGTATATCCTGAAGCCACTCGAAACAGCACACGAGCTGCTAACTGTCCTATTGGTTCAGAATATCATGTTTATAATGGTGAAATCTGTGAAATCATCATATTAAATGAAGATATGCATGATCCAAATACCTTTTCAGAGGGTGAGAAAGATGTTGATAAGGAGTTATGGTTAGAAGCTATGCATGAGGAGCTTCAATCTCTTAATAAAATAATGTGTGGATTTTAGTTGATCTTCCTACAGATGCTCAAGTGATTGGCTGCAAATGGGTATTTAAGAAGAAGAAAAATTCTGAAGATATTGTTGAGAAGTATAAAGCCCATTTAGTTGCAAAAGGATACAATCAAACACATGGAATTGATTATGCTGAAACATTTTCTCTTGTTGCACGCATTCAATCAATAAGAATCATACTTGCTTTGGTTGCATATTTCGATTAAGTTGTATCAAATGGATGTGAAAACAACTTTCTTGAATGGTGAACTCGAAGAAGATATTTATATGGAGCAACCAGAAGATTTTCTGGTTCAAGGAAGTGAAAAGAAGGTATGTAAACTAAATAGATCTCTCTATGGTTTGAAGCAAGCCTCTCTACAATGGAACATGAAGTTTCATGAAAAAAGTCATTGTTTCTGGTTTCATTCAGAATTCAACAGAGCCTTGTATATATGTTAAGAAAGTGGAAGAAAATATTATGTTCTTAACATTATATGTCGATGATATTTTTTTGACTGGAAACAACAATCATCTTTTACTTGAGATAAAAAATTGGTTATTCTCTGTATTTGAAATAAAGACTTGGGAGAAGCTTATTTTATCCTTAGGATTAAAATCGTTAGTGATAGAGTTGCACGAATATTTCATTGTTACAGGAGAGTTATATTACTTTTATACTTGAGAAGTTTAATATGACAATGTGCATAAAAAGAATGATTTCGTATAATTCTTCTATCAGATTGAGCAAGGAGCAATGCCCAAAGTCTTATTCACGTTGTCTAGATCCTGAATATCCTTATGCTTTTGCTGTGGGTAGCTTGATGTATGATATGACTTGCAGTAGACCTGATCTTCCTTATGCATTGAATTTGCTTAGTCGATTTTAGTCAAACCCAGGATATGCTCATTGGGAAGCTGTAAAGTGGACTTTGAAATATCTCAAACGTACAAAGTCTTATGCACTTTCTTATCAGGCAAACTCGTTTGATATTTATGGTTATTCGGATTCAGATTATCATAGTTGTGTTGATATCAAAAAATCTACTTCTGGATTTATATTCATGTTCTGTAGCTGCTACTTCATGGAAGAGCAAGAAACAAGAAATTGTTGTTCAATCTATCATGGGAGCTGAGTATGTGGCTATGAATTATGCGGCGGAAGAAGCAGTGTTCTTGAGGAAATTTATGAATGAGTTGCTTATAGTTCTATGTGTGGAATATCCTAATCGTATTTTGTGTGATAACATAGTTACCATAGCCATATTGAGAAATCCAAAGTGTCATTCCAAAGCTAAGCATATAGAAGGGAGATTTCACTACATTCATGATATTATCAGAAGAGGATAACTAACTATTGAGAAAAGTTTCTTCTACCGCAAATCTTGCAGATTCATTTATCAAGTGTTTAAGCATTTATATATTTGCTGAACATCTGAACAATACGAGGCTTGTTGTTTTATGATTCAAATCTAAGTGAAAGTATTTTTTTTATTCATTTATATCTTGATGTGTTTAATATATGTGATTGATTCTCACTGAATTTGGTATGTGCGCGCATGTTGTCCCGACTTAGGGCCTAGTTTCACATGGTTTATGCTTTTGGTGCATTTACTGAGGGTTTGTGGAACGACATCTATAAGGTGCAAGGCTTGTTTGTGAGCCGAATAGCTCAGGCCTATGGACATGGTAGGGGCATAGTCCTTAGTGGCTCGTGACAGTCACTGTTGCTATAATAACAAGTATACTGTGTACTAATGAGCATCATTTGATCGTTGGATCCAGTTTAGTTCTCTTGTCAGACCCAGTCTCGGTATATTGAAAGCGAACTAGGCGAAATCAGGATAGCTTTATGGTTTTTAATTGGTATACTCGGGTATTATCGTTGAAAATAAAATTAAGTGGGAGATTGTTGGAAAATAATTTTGTTTAAAGTTATTTTTACAAAAAATTTAATTTAAAGCTTGTTTTGTTTTAAATTATTTTAGAGTCAAAACAAAATAAGTTTTATGGGCTTCCATTTAATTGGTCTGATCAAGTATATGAGTTTATGAGATTGAATTGAATTGGGCCAAATCCAATACCACTTACATATGGCAAGAAAGTTAAGTGGTAGATGGTCTGCCGATTAATGGGTCAGGTAAATATATACCTCCAAGGTCACATGGTTGTCAAATATAAGAAATCCTTTAGCCTGGCTGATTTCTTTCGGGAGAAGAAGATTCGTATGATTGTGAGATCCTTAGGCTTTGAAGATGTTGAGGATTTTGGAAGACAACCATGAAAAGTAATTCTTGATTACTTTATTTGTTGTGTTATTTTTGTGTTTGAGAATCCTCTCCAACACTTTTTTAGAACCATATAAGTTTTCCATTATGCCTGATCCTTGTAGTTGGCAGTTAGCTCTGACCGTGAGGTCTTAAATTTGGAGTGAATCGCTCCTACTGCTATAGGTTGCTATGCCTTCCCAGAGTTCCTTGGTCGTGAGATATTCCATGAAATTGTGTACCAGTTCTGCTTCAATGAACTGGAGGATCCAGGAACAAACGTTTAAATCGGCCTGTTCCCATTGGTGAAATTCTGTATCTTTAGGGGTCGGGGACGAGGGTTCGCCAACGTTTCTCTGATTGTCATTCGCATGAGTCAGGACCACAATGAATAGTTGTGATGCCCCAATTTCATGATCATCGTAACTGATTGATTATTGTATGTGGGATGCAGTTGTTTGGGAAGTTGAGCAATCTTTGTTGATTGATCATCCAAGGCAATGTTGGCTGATACCATACTGGATAGAGAATTGAACAATCTAATATTTTCTTTATTGTTCATTGAATTTGCTTATGCATTTTACATTATTTTATAGGAACTTTAACCTAAATAATTAGGGAAGGAGATTATGTAATTCGGGTAATTATCAACCTTTAACTTTTATTAGATATCCTAATTACTCCCCTACTTGTGCTAATCATGCTAACTAGTGGTAGGCATACGTGCGGGCCAGAACCGGGCCGTCAGTGACGGGTTGTCGGACAGAATTTTTCAGCTCGACATGCCTGTTTCAGGCAAGCAGGCGGGTTTAGGCCTTCCCGTTCTTTAAACGGGTGGGCTCTGCACTACACATATTTATTACGGGTTTAGATTGTGGGCCCACCATTTTATTTGTTTTTTTAATTATGTTTATTATGTTTATTAATATTAATATTTATTTATTATTAATTTAATATTATTTTCGGAATAGCAAAAGTTTGATGGAGTTAATCAAATGTCCCATGCCCGAACCATTGGGCTACATCACCATTTGTTTAATAGAACTATTTTGACCGCATCGTTGAAAAAACGGGCGGGCTTGTCGCCACCCATTTTTAAACTGACAAGTCGGGCCCATTTGGCCTGTTTTGATGGGCTTGGCCCGAACTATTTGCCTAACTCTAATACTAACACCCTAAAGGATGCTGCTCAATGGAGAGCAAATTCTAAAGTCGATGACATTTCCATCAAATCTGACAAGAGAATATCCTATTCATTCCAAATCCTCGAGCCCAACTTCCTCATCATAATGTTCAACATTTAGGGGTATTTTGTGTAGCATTTTTATGCTTATAAGTCAATTATAATTCTAAGAAGGCTGCGCAAAATAGGGGCTTAGAATCACAGCCCTCCTACACAACATAGACTAGTAACTAAAAATATCAAGAAACCTTATACATAAGTATTGCTTCTATAAAAATTTCAAAAGATTATCTTATATATTTGTAACAAAATCAATTGAAGCACAACATGGTAAAACTATACATAAGAATTAAGATTCAGTAAAGAAAATTTAATAAAAAAATATTTTAATTGAGAGTTTGGGTACGATTTTGATTTTAAACATTGGTTACTCGTCGTTAAACGATTTTTCATATTATTAAATCAACCAACCAACCAACCTCGACCAAAACCGAACCATTAATGTCAGTATTTTACAACCCTAGTTTTGTCTGGCTCTCATTATACTTGATTTGTTCTAAAACTCCCTCAACTATGGTCAGGGGAATAATTAAGATGATTTGAGGGTGGCCAAACGAGAATTCGGGATGGGTATTGGCCATACCTGAACCAGTCCCGAAAATTAACGGAACCAAAAATTTGATCCCGGTCCTGTCCCAATATCCAAATTCTCAAAAATTTTGGACATTCGGGTAACGAGACGAGACGGGTTTCGAAAATTTCCAAAATTATATGCCTAAAAATGGGTAATCGGGACAGGTATGACCAATACCCAAAAATATTCCAAAAATAAACGGGACCAGAAATCTAGTCTCGTTCCCGTCCCGAATACCTGAATTCTCAAAAAATTTAGAAATTCGGATAACAGAAAGGGTTGGGTTTTCGGGTTTTCAAAAAATTCCGGAACCGTTTGGCCACCTCTAAAATGAATCGAGCAAATAGATTAGAAGAACTCAAATTGTTATTTATTTTGTTAAAATTTTTTACATGTAATAAAATTTTAATTTTTCATTTTTGGAGAGGAGGTAGGGTGTGGGTTGCTCCCTGCTCCGTCCCTGCTCCCATTTCAAGGAAACTTCTCAATTCACATCATTCTTTCACTGAAAACTCTCTAGACTGATAATAACTTAAGTTTTGTTCTTTTCAGTCAAATTACCAATCCAAAGAGTAGTTCGGACATAAGAGTCAACCTAAATGGCAAAAGTCAGCTAACGTTTCGCTTTAGCTAAGAAGCTGATAGAGAGGATGGGGGTCAAAAACTGACAATGGATTTGATGTTCTACTATAAGATCATTACAATTTCTTTACTTCTAACTCATTGGAAAACTTCATGACAGTAGCAACAATAGTATTGTTAGAATTGGATAATACCACTATCTCCATATTCTTTTCCTCGAATAAAGCATGTGCCTCTCAAATAAAGGACTATTGGCATCCTTTCTCGGACCTTAATCAGGGAGAATGTTTCTACATGGCCTTCGTTCCTCCACAATCACCGTACCACGGCTAGGTAACCATCCTTTCTTGAACCTTAATCGGGGATGATGTCTCTAAACGGCCTTCGTTCCTCCATGCTCACTGCATCATTGTTAGAATTTGGACAACATATTGGTATAATATTATCCATTTTGAAACTAAGTCCTCATAGTTTTATTTTTGGACTTTTATCCCCCGAAAAGGTTTCATACAAATATTGTTGTGTCCAATTATACAAGTCATTCAAATCTTTGTTCCGGTGTGGGATAATTTCCCAACTTTGTTCGCTCAGCAAGTATCACTTTCTCTGGTCAAAAGCTGCTATGTTCTGTGGTCCACAATCGGGACTGAAGAGACGAACCAGCAGCGCCGTTGTAGTACTCATAGAAACAGCTCCACAAGCAGCCCATCTTACTTCGTGGAACTGTAATTCTAGGACCTGCATGTGCATCAAGATTAGAAGCTTGAAACAATTTGTAAAGAATATTTAACAAAAAAAGATTAAGGCCTGAAGTGAAGATTTTCGATGGCATCACAAGTTCAATATAAGTGCAAATGAATAAATTCCAAAATCTAAAAGTCCAAGCGTATCCTCAATGTTTGAAGAGTAGGAAAGATGCAATTCTCAAGAAACATTCATCTCCATAACTTCATCTATGTGATTATTAGTTTTTTTACTTCATATTACAACATTTCTGTAATAATTTTATGTTCATCAAGTCTGAGATTTCCATATCTCAATATCATCTGCACATATGTATATAATATATGTATTGTTTTTTTACAAAAAAATAAAGAAGTTGAAGAAGAAGAAGATAAGGCCATTGTAACACAGTACCACTATCCAGGCAGCAAGCAGGGAAGCATTCTCAAAAGGAAACAAAAATGAATAGATAAACCATTTTCACGCCAAGCCAGCAGGAAAGAGTTGCTAAACAAGGAATGTTTAAATGAGGTTCTATACCACAATGCAAGCGCCCCAGTACCCAAAAGCCCAATGCTCCCCCGACCCGACAGTGAAAATTCCTGCTGTATGCCTCATTAATCGCGAACAGGGTTTTGCGTCTGACCTCATCAATTCACCATCCGTGATGAAACAGGACATATCGCGAACAGGGTTTTGGCGTCTGACCTCATCAATTCGCGAACAGGGTTTATGTATCAACTTGAACACGAGACCTCAAATGCCCTTTGAGCTCCGAGTAGAAACAGTACATATCGACTTAACAGTAATAACAAAAATTGATTGGAAAATAATAGAAATCTCAGTGATTTTCATGAATCGGATCACAAATCCCAATCCCACAAGAGGGTTTTAGACAGTAATATAATTAAGCTACTAAATTCATTGGAAAATTCTGTCCAACAGCCTAGTGGCCAGGATTCAGGAAGCCAACTAGACGGCATTCAATTTAAGCACAACGGTAAGCCCTCAAACATTTACTTTCTGTTCAGCAATCCAAGACTTTCAAGCTCATTGATTTGCAAAATCAAATTGATATGCCAAGGAATAGCTATATCATTTTTGATTTTTTGATTTTTCTTAGATTGAAATGGGCCAATGAAGTTGAGAAGGCACCGAAAGATGTGTTTTTTAACCGAAATTACAGTTGCAAGCCACAAGTAGCTGCACGCGCGTGACTTACACGCGTACATGCATTTTATTATAACTTTGTGGAATATGAATAATTTCTGCTTCGCTGAAGGTGACAGTTGAATGATCTTTCTTCTTAGATTCCTGGAGAGTACCTCTACTTCTACTTAAACTCTATCCGGCGACCCGGTTCTGAATATAGATGCGTTGGTTGAAAGACAATTTGCTTAGCTCATAAATTGACTTCGATTAGCTTGCTTGTCGGGTAACATCTTACGAAAACGAGGTGTGGCAACAAAGCCTCTTACTTCAGGATTACGATTTGGTTAATCTTCTTGGACATTTAGATCTCGATGTTCTTAGATTAAATTATCCTCTTCTTTTTTTCATGACTTTCTTGATTAGAGTTGGTTATCTGTGTCTGAATTTCGTTGTTTACTATGATGTTTGGATTATTTGCTTTGTGGGAAGGTTGGAAAATCTGATTCTTGTCTGAATTTTGTTGTTTACTACGGTGTTTGCATTATTTGCTTTGTGAGAAGGTTGGAAAATCTGATTCTTGTCTGTTATTGTCTGAATTTTTTTGTCGAAAGGTTGGAAAATCTGATTCTTGTTTGTTCGTCTGGACAGGGAACCTTAACAGATGAACTTGCAGCGCCTTCTTGGATCCTTATGTTTATGGGCCATTACATTCTCCCTTCTTCCTTCTTCAAATGGTTTAAGTAGAGTTGACCTCAAGAAGAGGCCTTTGGACATTCTTGGTATCAAAACTGACCTGGAGAAATATGGTATTAATGAAAGACACCAACAGCTCAAGCTTTTGAGTGACTCAGGTTATGAGGATATTGTGTATCTAAAGAACTACTTGGATGCTCAATACTATGGAGAAATTAGTATTGGGTCACCACGGCAAAACTTCACAGTCATATTTGATACGGGGAGTTCCAATCTATGGGTTCCGTCTTCAAAATGTTTTATATCGGTACGTGCAGAAATTCAGCTTTAAGTATCTTTTCTACTTTAGATTTTACTCACCTTAGCGCATACTTAGTGATCGAGTTTAAAATGCAGGTTTCTTGCTACTTCCATTCCAGATACAAGGCCAGCAAATCAACTACCTATAACAAAATAGGTACATGTTAGATGTTTACTCTTGATTCTATTTTCAATATGGCTTGGATACTAAGCTCATGCAATTCAATTGTCACTATTCAGGAAAGCCATGCTCTATTAACTATGGCTCTGGGTCGATGTCTGGGTATTTTAGTCAAGATATTATGGAAGTTGGTGGCATGGTTGTCCAAGATCAAGTTAGTTCTTTCATTTCTCGAATAAAGACATGTTTCCCTCTGTAAACTTGCAGTATATTCTTAGGATGGTTCTGCTTGCATCAGTGGATTCATGGCTTTAGATGTACCCCCTCCTCAGGGGCCTCTGTGGTACGTGTTATTATTTTCCAATCCCATGAACGAGGAGGCAATAATGAAGTTGATGTTGACCGCATATATTATTTCTGTCTATTAATTTTTTTGTGTGTGTATACCATCATGTTTATGAGTGTGAATGGTGCTGCAGGATTCTTGGAGACATTTTCATAGTGGCGTACCACACTGTATTTGATTATGGCAATCTCCAGCTTGGTTTTGCGGACGCTGTCTGAGAACAAGTTCCAAATAACCACAACCTGCAACACGTTCCAAATAACCAAACTCCGTTGCAGACAAAGCTGCCGGGATGTTCAGCAGTTTGTAAAGATGTGAAGATAAACTAGCACGCCTCATGATTTGTATAGCTTGTAATGTACAGTATTTCCAGAAATACTTATCCAAGAGTATTTGTGTAAAGAGAGAATCTAGGGTCAACCTCTTGAGAAACCATGATACTTAAATTGTACTGTTGGAAGAAAATAAAGAAGCGGGCCACCTCGCATTGATTTTCTGGAAGCAAAGTCACTCAAATTGGAGAAGAGACAGAAGACAGAAAGAAGAAAAGCAACCGAAAGCAAAACGGCGAATTTATTGCTTATGTTTTGTGCATGCGTTTGTTTGCTTATAAATACAAACGACTTGTATCAGTGTAAGATATTCTGAATAATACGAAGTGTTTCTCTCTTGTTAGCATTTTACAATTTGGTATCAGAGCCAGTTTTAAAATTTTCAGTCTCACCACTTCTGCCTCGATTCCGGCTTCGTTACTACTCCGATAACGCCGGAACCGGTCTCATATTGTAGCTCATCTTCTCCTCTATCAGATTTGCTCCACATCCGGCATTTTTCCGGCCGCCACGCGCCTCCACGCGCCTCGCCGGAAAACTGCGACCTGAGGCGGTTTTCCGCCGTTTCCGGGCGCGTCTGGCGTCGGAATCGCCGGAAACCACCGCCGTTGCGATCGTCGCGAAGAGAGCTTTCTGCACGTATCTCGTGGGTCGCCGGAGCCGCCGCCACGCGCCGCCGCTGCCGGAACCACGCTGTCCACGCGCCGCCCACGCGCCGCCGGAGCCCGAGATCAGATTCTTCGTCTCGGCTTGCCCGTCGCAACGGTCCAATCGGTTTTAGCTGATTCCGTGCCGTTTAATAAATACTGATGTTTTCTCGAATAATGATAAATTATTTGAATGGTTTTATCGTGTTTGCCTAAACTTGGAATACCAATTAGGCATTACTGGTGGTATTTGTGGATTGAGTATTGATGATGAAGTGTTAGACATGTGATTTTTCATGTGATTGTGGGTTATATCATTTGCTGTGACCAGTTGTGATTTGAGCTGCTGTTTAAGGAATGTCAGGGACAGGCGATAGTGCGGTAAAACAAGGATTGGAGGTCCTGAAGAACCTCAACCCTGAAGTGCTCGAAGCCTTGGTAGGGCTCATAAAGGGAGCAAACACCTCAACCTCGGCCGTTGTCCCTACTGCTGCTACTGCTAGTTCTCGCGCAACTGGGGTACAAGGGGAGACTCGCAGTTGTTATCAATGTGGAGCGGTTGGACACTTGATGGACTCTTGTCCTAGGATGTCCCGTGACAAAGAACCTGGAGGTAGAGGAAGATTTGGAGGTAGAGGTAGAGCTCGTGGAGGTAGGAGAGGTGGTTTTAGGAGTGGTGGCCAAGGAGGTTATCGCACCAATTTGACAGTGGATGCTGATGAGGAGGAGCATATGGGAAGTTCTGTATCTGTTGAGGAGGATCGAACATTCTTTGACATACTTCAGAAGAAACTCAAAAGCGTGAGGATAGGCACTGATACACCCACCTCATCTGATTTCTCTGGTAACGTTGCTTTGGCCTCAGGTTTCACATGTATGAATGACTCACTAGCAATGGCGTCCTTTCCGACTGCTGGCTCGTCAGATTGGATCATTGACTCTGGAGCTTCTGGACACGTGACGGGTGCTGCTAAGGAGTTCAGCTCCTATACTCCTTTAGCAAATCCGTTGAGTGTTAAAACAGCCGATGGCACTGATCGGCCAGTAGTGGGTAAGGGTACAGTGCAATGTACCAACACTCTGACTTTGTCCAAAGTTTTGCATGCTCCTTCGTTTCCTGTTAACCTCCTCTCCATCAATGCCATTATTACCCAATTAAATTGTACTGTATTGTTTGATATACCTCAGGTGATCTTCCGGGAGAAGAAGACAGGCAGGGTACT
>JAOWBN010242381.1:0-12007 GCA_028565015.1 Pinguicula moranensis | reverse complement strand
GCAATTATACCCTATCCTCTAAAAATAGGTAACCTATTCTAAGCCAAGAATAACTATGTCAGTTTAACAGAAGAACCCTACAAAAATAAACAGAACTAGTCTTACCAAGAAAATAGACAAAAATAATCAAGTCCTAAACACAAAAATAAAATAACATAAATAAGAAAGTGCTACGCAAGTATCTAGAAGGAAAGACCCGCAAGAAAATCTATTGAACTGGGTCTGTGCTCATGTAACATGATGTCTCAATATTACCAAACCTTGATCTGCTTTTATGTTGCTGCTAGAAAATTCAATTCTAACTACTTAACGCGATCACCACCTACTTATATCTGACCAAACCGCCAAACTAAAGCTAATCGCAGAAAACCATGAAGCTAAATGCAAGCCATGAAGCTAAACGCAAACCATGAAAGCTAAAAGCTAATCGTAGACGTTCATTTGCAACAAGAAAAAATTTCTTCCACAATCAAATTAGCCCCTAAATGAAAATAAAAGCTTGCAAGTAGAAAAGCCCTAAACAAGAACCCTAAACAATTCGCATAAAAATTGTCATGGTAGAAAAGCCCTAACGGCCAAACAAATCTCAGAAAACCCCGAGCAAATAAATCAAGTAGAGAAGATGTGGAGCACCTGTCGGATTGACGGCGAACGTTTGATATTGGCGCGATGGTGAGATCTTTGTGTAAAGAGTATGCCAAAACCCTAATAACCTATAAGTTATCAGACAGTTCCCCGAGAATATGAAACCCTAATCGCCTGATCAAATAATGTTCTATCGAAAAAAGTTAGATAGGTAGAGCATACATATAACAAGCAAAGGTTGAAGACCTGTCTGGTTGACGTCAAACAGCAGAATTTTGCAGTGGCGTGATCTTAAAGCGAGTTTACGTCGAAGAACATGGTGAAGAGTTGTTCGCGTCACATTTTTGGCAGTGGTCTAGGTCTTGAATGAAATTTATACCAGATGTAGCAGGTAACTTGTTGCTACATCTGCTTCTCTACAGGAACTTGAGTTTCTAGAACCAAGTAACTGCTCGCCTGCTGGTAAGCAAACAACTTGGGACTTATATTTGTTTTATAACTGCATACCAAGAAAGATTGTTGATGGCAAGCCAAGAAAGATAGTTGCACGAATGTTTTATGAAACTTCAGTGAGCACTATCGCAAAATATTTGTTCTTTTGATTATACTAGTTCACATGGATTCACGATTTGCTCCTGGTTTCGTTTTTTTTTTCTGTGAAGCAATGATAAAGCTTTCAAAAAGGGAATCTAGCCTTTATTGCTCAATTAGAGAATGATAGATAAAAACTTTCTATCTAAACATTTCATGTTTAAATCTTTTGAGATACTTGTCTCGTTTACGCATGTATTTGAAATCTCTTTGTGTAACATTACAGGCCTTGAAGAGTTGGGACTTCTAGACGTTCAGTAAGAGAATCCTTATTGATTCTCGTGCAGATGTATTAGGATACAGAAACAGTAGAGTGCAACAGATACACAACCATATTTTTTACCTATACACAACCATATTTTTTACTCAATTGAACAAAGATTCAGGTGGTTTTATCTAATACATATACCAGGACTTTAGTCATTTTTTGCTCGACTATATGCATACAGATAATAATGACAAAACTTTAATTACCAAAACAAAGTACAAAGTTGTGGAGCATTCAATTCTAAACAGAAAGCACACAACATATTTTTAAAAGTACAAGATCTGAAACAAAGTACAGACGCATACACGAGTTCCAGTTTTTCAGACATAAAACCAAAGTACACGATCCGGAATAAAGGAAAATGAGATTTTAGCTGAAATATTCAGAGGTGATGCAAGAGATTAAACTACTTTCCGGGAAGAGACAACGATAAACAATTTGCTCGGGTTCATCTTCGTCAATGATAATGGGGTAGTTTTTGAAGTCCCTGATTTTTCGATCAGCTTCTCTCGGTGGAGCATCCACGATGGCTGGAGGTGTGTGTCTCGCATCATACTACTTCCCTTACTTGTATGCACGAGCAAACATGCGAAGCGAGAATCGGGTGGGGGGCTTGACCAGGCGACGGCGGTGATGGGCGGGCGGCGAGCGGCCTGTTCATCCTTAGCAATGCATGAAATATGGAGAAGAAGATGAATTGCAGCGAATTGAAGAAAAGGGGGTGAATCTAGGGTTATAGATTTTAGAAAATTTATACTAGAATTTGGAGGGTATTTTGGAAAAATTACACAAAATTAAGAATTGAGTAAGAACAACCCTTTGAATGTCCATCGTTACCAAACGATGACATTCTTGAACAAGGAAAATCACGTGACCATTACCAAACAGTGGGTAATAGGATCTGGAGAGGAGTAACCCCCAAGTTGTCCTAGTAGCTAGATAAAAATTGTCTAGCTACCAAACGTACCCTAATTCATCCCACTCTGCTCGAATTTTCTCATTCTTCCTCTTTTGTGCTATTTTTATTCTCTCTTTACTTTTTGCTTTCTTTCTTGCTTACCATCATGCCTGTCCACCTTTCGGTTTGAGCTCTCTACATTATTCTCAAGATAACAATTTCGCTCAACACTTTGGCTGCGTTTGGTAGCCGGATTACAGTTGTCCCGGTTCGCGGACAACTGTAGGATTTGGACGGTGAATTTCTTATCATCCCCCGTTTGGTAATGGTTTTCCTGGATAACGAATGGGCAGGGCTTTGCACGGTTTTGTAGAGTAGGTTGTTTGGTATCCACGGCTACCCCAGGGACAATCACGGGTCGGTTAACAAATCATCTTGCTATTACTATTCTGCCCTCGGACCAAATTTATAAGGAATTGTTGGGGTTTCCTTCGTGGTAACAGATTTAGACGTCTGCAGTCAATCAGGGATGTCCCATGCATCTGTTTGTGATTTTCTTTCTTTCGATTACAAGTTCTACACGTTCATACACAATCCTAGAAGGACCTTCAAAGTTTCTGTGGCAAAAAAGATCAAGCTTTGTAAACCAGATGCAGACGTGATTCATCAAGGCCAAAAGGCCATCATCTTCAGCTATAACAACAAGAATACAAGTCCAACTATGTGATGTATTTTTCATGAGCCCTTTGTCCTATGATCCAACTACCTATACACAAGGATCGTAGCTACTCAAGAGCAAGAACTGCAGCGCTATGTGTTAATGGTGGATTCCCTTAACCATTTTTGCTTCAAGCGAACCTCTTCTTGCAGTTTGGGACCCAGAAAGAGGTCATGGCTCAAAAAACCAGGGCGGCCTGTATGCTGGTACTTGCTCCCCATAGGGATACGACTTTGGAAGCCCAAAGCCTTGTGGTATCTTCCAGATCATGCTCTGTTCTTGCACGGGATTGTCCCACTTGAGCGTCTCAAAACATTGAACCATATCCCAAAACATACTCTGCAGATCGTTCAAGCTGTAATTCTTTGCCTGTTTCCAGAATAGTTCGATGGTTAAGTGTCATCAAGGTGATGCAAAGAAAATAGTGGAGATGAATCGGTGATGGCAATTATATATTTGAAAAAAAACTACACAATGAATCAGTATTGAAACTTCTATGTTGATTCAGTCCCTGATTCCCTTTAAACCCGCAAGCATATCCTTCAGGTCCACCAATACTACTGATACTATGAACTTTTATCACAGAAAGATCTAACTCTGCTCAGTGCCTCTTTTAATGCAAGATCTCAAATCTAACAAGAATTGTATCATAATAACACTTTTTAAAAAATTTAATTGGGACGATTAACAAAGATGAGGCACTAGTTGTCTAATATTACTTGATAGGAGTCAGATATGGAATCTAAATCGGCAAACCAGTAGTTGGGTCAGTTAACAAAAGCAAGCTTGCATATACAGAGTAGGGGTTTCAACATCATCAAGTTACTGTCTCAAAGATAATACAGTGGAGAAAGCGGGTCACAAAAGTGGAAGCAAATGTCTTCCATGCATCCTCCATGTACTTCCTCTAAAGACAAACTGTTAGGTACTATGAGGAGTTGGTAAATCCAAATGAAGAGCAACACGTTAGGAAGCCTCAAATCAAAATCATCACAGAGATGGTCCACAAGGTGCAATCCTTTTCATTTTTCAAATAGTACTAGTTCAACTGAAGAGATTGTTCATTCGAGCTACAACATATTATGATGGAATCAGTGCAAGAAAATATGCCATATGAACTTAGGAATGCTTTTCCACAGGGGAACTTCATCATGAACGACAGTAAATTATAAAACAAAATCTCGTCATTCTTCTTCAAGAAGTAAACATTCCAGACTTCCCATACAAGATCATATTGATGTACCCTTATTTCTTCCTATTTTTCTGATAAAAATTGATTTCATCAATAACGCAAAGGAGGAAATAACTCACAGCCTTCTCGCAAGTGCCTATCTCCACATGAAATCCACGCCTTGAGAGTATCAACGAATCGTCAGCCTTCTTCGAATTTTTTCACAGACAACCCATCAATTTTATCAGCTCATATCCAAATTTCAGCACAGCAAATGAAGGGCGGAAAAATCAGAAGAATTAAGCAGAAACAGGCTGTCGTCATTCCCGTGAAAATGAATTACATGAGAATGTAGTCGAAGCGCAGAAAACTAGGAAGAAGTAACCCGGTTCATCACCGGAGAGGTTGGTCGCGACAAGAATTTCGCCGTGCAAGCCGCTGGTTCGAGCGAGAAGAGTTCGGCCGTGTGTTTCAGGGAAGATAGGAAATAGGTTTTGTATGTTTATTTATAGTTGGTTTTGTTGTAATTTATTTGTTATGCAAGGCTATTTTCGTAAGTTCACATGTTGGATAATCGCGGGGTTGCGCAATCCGCCAAAATTTGAGCGGACAAAAATAGGCCCGCAAACAGGCAATTATCCCGGGCCTGACCGGGCCGAGATACAATCCATCGGGCCCTGGGATAACTAGTGCGTGTGTACCGAACACCGGACAAACTCGGATAACCGGTCCGCCCAAAAATCTGCTACCAAACGCAGCCTAAAGAGATAATAGAGCTTAAAAGTTTGAATCTTTCATTCATCGTTGAGTACATATAGAGGAGGAGTTGGAGTCCTTGGTTTAGTGGGATTGTGGATGGATGGGGTAAGGATCGTGAGGATCGTGACTCACGATCCTTACCTTTTTTACAATATTCTCTTTTCCACTAAACCACAACTAATTTGATTTAATTTGATTCTATCTATAACTAACACTCCCCCTTGAGTTGGGTCATTGAATCCCCGATACCTAACTTGTACAATGCACTTCCAAACATTTTTCTTGAGACTGCTTTGGTCAGAATATCTGCTAGTTGGTCTTCAGATCGAACAAATGGAAGACTCAAAATGTTGTCCTCTATTTTTTCTTTGATGAAGTGTTGGTCCACTTCTATATGTTTTGTCCTGTCATGTTGGACTGGATTACCTGAGATGTTGATCGCTGCTTTGCTATCGCCCAAAGGGGGTAGGGTTATTAACTGGAAAGTTGATCTCTACAATAAGTTTCCTTAGCCATAGTACCTCAGTTAGTCATCGGGCTACTCCTCTAAATTCAGCCTCGGCACTGAAAAAAGCAACCACCTTTTGTTTCTTACTTCTTCAAGTTACAAGATTACCTCCAACCATCATAAGTATCCGGCGGTTGATCCTCGGTCCACTTGATTCCCAGCCCAATCAGCATCAGTATATTCTTGGATATCTTGGTGTCCTGACTTTTTGAACATAATGCTGTAACCTGCTATTCCTTTAAGATATCGAACCACTCTCTGAGTTGCCTCCATATGATCATAATGAGGTTTGTGCATGAAATGACTGATTACCCCGACAACATAGGCTATGTCGGGCCTAGTCTGTCAAAGGTATATCAGTTTTCCAACTAACCTCTAATACTGCTCGTGGTTTGCAAGGCTCGATTTCTCATCCAATCAGAGTTTATGATTCATTATCATCGAAGTTTCAACAGGTTTGCTGTCTAGCATTCTTGTCTCAGCTAAAAGATCCAATATGTATTTCTTCTGGAAGATAAATATCCCCTTAGTTGATCTCAGCATCTCGATTCCGAGGAAGTACTTCAGTTGTCCTAAATTCTTCATTTCAAATTCTCGAAATAAGTTCTTCTAGAGCTGGTGGATTTTGATGGTGTCACTCCCAGTAATAATCATATCATCAACATAAATGATGAGGCAGGTAATCAGCTTCCCTCGTCGCTTGAGAAATAGTGTATGGTCTGAGTTGTTTTGTATATATTGACACTTTTTCATAGCAACTAAAAATCTCCCGAACCATGCTCGAGGTAATTGTTTGAAGCCATACAATGCTTTCTTTAATCTACAAGCTTCACCCTTTTTGAACTCTAATGTGTATCCTTGTGGTGCTTCATGTATACTTCCTCTTTTCGATCTCCTTGTAGAAAAACATTCTTTATATCAAACTAGTGAAGAGGCCAGTCTAGGTTTGCTACATTGGAGAATAGTACTTTGATTGCATCAATCTTTGCCACTGGTGAGAAAGTCTCAGAGTAGTCCAAACCGTAGTATGTATAAATCGCTTAACTACTAGCCTAGCTTTGTATCTTTCGATTGTACCATCAACATGGTGTTTTATAGTGAATATCCATCGGTAACCAACCAACCTTTGTCCAGGCAGCGGTACACACTTTTCCCACGTCTCATTTTTCATTAGGGCTTTCATCTTTTCTTGCATGGCTTCCCGCCATCGGCTAAAGTTCTTTGTACCTGCACAGCATAAATAGATACCAAGAAGGCCATAGCCTATTTTGTCAAACTCCCCCTGGCCGAGTTGGCCATAGGATATCTAGATGTTCTTGAAGTATGGCATGGTTCAGATAGTCATGCTGGGATGCCTCTATTCTTCCCTGGAGGAAGAATGTATGTACCTGGTTCCGCTGTATTCTGTTCCAAAGAATGGTCAATAAATCCAATGTCGAAATCAAGAGTATGTACCTCATGGAATCGAGGAGGGGAAAACTTGGGCATGGGACCGTCGGCCGCTGTAGGTGGGGCTAACTCGACAGGTGGGGCAGCGTGTATCTCCATGGGAGGTAGCTCGGTGGTTCCTACTGCAAGTTCTTGTGGGACAGAAGACAAAGGCGTATACGGATGTAGTAACCAACTAAGTGGATCATCTGCACTCTTACCCTAACCATGAGGTTGGGAAGGATAGTAAAACTCTGACTCTAGGAAGTTATAGTCCATGGTAATGTACCTGCGATGAGTCGGAGGTGGTAGCACCGATAACCCTTTTGGTGCACCGATAACCCTTTTGGTGCACCACATACCCGACAAAGACGCATTATTTGGCACAAGGACCAAGTTTGTTGCGCTCCTGGCATGGGATATGGACAAAAGCGGAGCACCTGAAGACTCGAGGGGGTAGGGTAAGGGGAACAAACCCGGGTATAAGGTTAGATAGCATATGCAGGAGAATGGCCAAGTTTAGGGCCCGTGATGGAAACCGATTAAGTAGGTATCTGGTGGTACCGGCTACCTTCGGCCAGAAAAAGGAGGGGACCTATGAGTCAATCATGAGGGCACGAGTGACCTCTAAGATAATTTGATTTTTGCATTCGGTAATGCCATTTTGTTGTGGACTATGGGGAGATGTGGTCTGATGAATAAGACATTTTTCTCTAAAAAAAATGTTTCCATAATATCATTGACGTATTCCCCCCATTGTCAGATTGAAGGAACTGGATAGTGTGCTAAAATTGAATAGATATCATAGTATAAAAGGTCTTAAACACCACAGACACGTCAGATTTAGATTTTAAAAAATAAATCCATGTCATACGGGAAAAATCGTCAAAAAATAGGAGGAAATACCGCATTGAACTATGAATCGACAGAGGCGTATGGCCCCAAACATCAGAGTGGACAATATTACATGCTTGGGCAGCACGAGTGTCTGTAATAGATAACGAGTGTCGATGGCTTTTGGCCAAAATACAGGTCTTTCAAGAGAGAGTCGTAGCAATCTTATATAAATGAGGAAATATAACTTTAAGGTAACCTAAAGATGGATGATCTAGCCATTGGTGCCACAACCGGAGATGCCTGTTTGTCATCCCGCGAGCAAGTTTGACGATTTTGTGTTGAGCCACCTCATCTACATAGTACAGTTTGCCTCGCTCAGTACCACACCCAATGATCTCCCCCGTTCGAAGGTCCTGTAAGAGATAGAAAGTAGGATATATTAGCACCATACAATCAAGTTTCTTTGAGATATGGCTTACTGAAAGTAACTTGCACGATCGAGATAAAACATGAAGACAATTAGTAAGTTTCAAGCTTAATGGATCCAGTGCCCTGAACATAGGATACAGCCTCATTTGCTGTTTGAATATAAGTTTTTTTTGTGCGGAACTTGGGTAATCAAATCATTAGCATCATAGGTCATTTTGTCAGTAGCACACAATCGAGAAGCACATGAACGGAAGGACTCAGGTCCGATAGATCTGGTGGGTCTGTACCGAGCAGGTCAAAGCATCCGAGCATGAAAACAAATAGGGGCACTGTAAAGTTTAGGTGATTTGCCGGGTTTAGAATGAGAATATTCTGTTGTCTGGGGGCCTGTCTTGAAATTTCCATACCTGTTGGGTCAATTCTGGGATTCCCAGAGAGTCCCTGGGCTAGAACGCACATGAGCAGAGTCTGCGGGTCAACGCTGTAAAGCCAGAAATAGAGGGACCGTGCTATAAATACCCATTCTTCGTAGAATGGCAAGGATGTAAATTTGGTAGATCGAGAGGCATATCTGTATTTTTTCCTGGGCGAGTCGAGGGCACAAATGGTAATACACGTCAGGACGATTCATTACCTACGCTGTCAAGCTTTTCTCACTCTATAGTTGCAATTGGTCTGCCGTTTTTGCCAAACCATAGGGTCATGCCTGAGGTGAATCCGCCAAATGCCGGGACCTCTATGTTCTGCTAGTCGTTGCCGTTAGTGGCCACCGTTCTAGGTTGGTCTATGATGGCGGCCGCAGCGCCAGGTTTTGGAATCTTGTGCAACTCATACCATCAGTTTGAGTAACCATTTCTTTTGAAACATTTCTCCATTGAATGTCCAGATTTTCAGCAATCAAAATACCACAACTTGCTTTTATCGACTGCACCAGCACAAGATGAAGATTTATCCCCAAATTTGGGATGTCCTAACCTTGTGCGGCTGGAGAGGCTAGAGGTGACTCCAGATGGCTGTGATTCTCCTAGCTAGAGGATTTGTCGCCGTGCAACTTCCCATCGAAGAGTGGCGTACGCAATTTCTACGGCCGGCAGTGGGTCTAATTTCAGTAGTTCACATTTAATACTGTCAAATTCAGGGCTAAATGCGGCTAACAGTTGGTATAACCGTGTTTCTTGCCTAAATCTTTGATGGGTCACCATATCCTCGGGGCAGGTCATTGGATTTGGCTCCCGGGAATCGATTTCACGCCAAATTTTTTGCCAGATTGTATATACATCTTTGAGGGTCCCGTTGCCTTGCCGTTGAACATTCGCCTAAATGGTTAAGTCAAAAATTTGAAATGCATCTGGCCCGCTGTTGTAAGTTGTTTTGAGGCCTTCCCATAAGTCCTTCACTGTGGGATATTCAGCGAAGTGATTGACAAAATTCTTGTCTGTATTGTCAAGAATCCAGGAGTAGTTGTACAAATCCGTATGTTCCCATTGAGGGTAGTCACTGGAGGAGGTAGCTGGAGGTTCCGGTTTGCCTGTCAAGTGGCGTAGGCGGCCTCGGCCTCCAATGGCCACCATCATAAGGCGTGACCATACAGAATAGTTATCATGCAGTAACTTTGTACTCAGCACAATCGGTTGGTTGCTCTCGGGTGGAGGCATTTGTTTGAGGGTTGCAATTTGGGTAGGTAGATCCACCGGAGATTCTTCCGTGTTGGACTTGCCCCTGTTAATTTGGGGTCCGCCATTCTTGATAGTACCACTGGGTAGATGATGAGATTACAGGTCAGATTGAAGAACTAAAGCCTGCTCTAATACCATGTTAAGAGATAATAGAGCTCAAAAGGTTGAATCTTTCATTCATCGTTGAGTAGTACATAAGGAGGATGAGTTAGAGTCCTTGGTTTAGTGGGATTGTGGATTTTTTTTAGGCTATTCTCTTTCCCACTAAACCACAACTAATTTGATTTAATTTGATTCTATCTATAACTAACAAATACCATCACTCCCCCTCAAGATGGGCTAAAGATATCAACTAAGATCATCTTGTTGCAAAGTCTCTCAAGATCTAGAGAATTAAGGCCTTTAGTGAGTGCTTCAACAACTTGTTTCTTTGTGGGTATATGGCTCAATTCCAGTAATCCACTATTCAATTTCACTTTGATGAAGAACCTATCAATCTTTATAGGTTAGATTCTATCGTGTTGGATTAGGTTATTGGCAATGCTGATAGCTGACTGACTTATTGTCGCATCACATTTTCAACTTGGACCCCGGTCCCATCTTGAGTTCCACAAGTATCGACCTCAACCAAATCATCTTAGCAACACTCAGGGTCATGACTCTGTACTTTGCCTCTGCTGTAGAACGAGCCACTACTGGTTGTTTCTTACTCTTTCAAGAGACTAGATTGCCTCCTACAAATATGCAATATCTAGATGTGAACTTCCTGTCATAAGCATAACTAGCCAGTTTAAATCGCAGTAGCCCTCAATGTTCAGATGCCCATTCTTTCTAAAGATCAATCCTTTTCGTGGTGCATTCTTCATGTATCTCAATATCTAGTACACGACATCCAAGTGACCCTTTCTAGGGTCATGCATATACTTGCTCACCATACTCACAGCAAATGATGTATCCGGTCGAGTATGATTCAAGTATATTAGTCGGCCTACCAATCTCGGATATCGCTCTTTGTCAACTAGCTCGCATGCTTCTACACTCAACTTCAATCTCTAGTCCATCGGCATCTTAACAGGCTTGCAGCCCAACATATCTGTCTCCTGGAGTAAATCTAGAGCATACTTCCTCTAGGAAAGAATAATTCCCTTTGGCCCACAAGCCACCTCAATCCTAATGAAGTACTTTAGCTGCCCGAAGTCTTTCACTTCAAACTTGCCAAGTTTCACCTACAGCTTTGCAATCTTGCTCTCATTATCGTCAGTAATGATCATGTCATCCACATACACCGCTAGCATCGCGGTTTAACTCTCATACTTCCTAAAGAATGCAGTATGATCAACATTGGTCTACTGATAATCCATGCCAATCATAGCCTTCTCGAACCTGCCAAACCAAACTCGAGGAGATTGTTTCAAACCATACAGTGATTTTTCGAGTTTGCAAACCTGACCAATTGTCTGACTAGTGCCAAATCCTGGGAGAATCTCCATGTACACCTCTTCTACCATATCGTCATAAAGAAATGCATTCTTCACTTCGAGCTGGTGCAAGTTCCATCCTTTGTTCGCTGCTATAGAGACCAGAGTCCTGACTATACTCATCTTTGCAACGGGTGCAAATGTCTCATTATAATCAATCCCATAAACCTGGATGTATCCCTTGTCTACTAGTCGTGCCTTATAGTGTTCGACTATGCCCTCCTGGTTTTGCTTCATAGTGAACACCCACTTATATCCAACAGCCTTCTTATCCGACGGTAGTGACACAAGTCACCAGGTTTTGTTCTTTGCAAGGGCCTCAAGTTACTCTATCATTGTCACTTTCCAACTTGAGTCTGCCTTAGCCACCTGCCAACACTTATGAATAGAGATAATGTCCAAAGATGTAATGAATACTCCATGTTCAAGATATATGTGAAAAGGAAACAGAGTGAGCAATATCATGGGGATGAGCAAATTAGGAGAAAAACCATATCTGTTTGGAGGGACCCCTGCATTGCTGCGAGTGGTCCTGTAAGATCTCCGAAAACTATACTACATGTCATGATGCAAAATTCGTGCGGAAGCGTAAACATAAGTGTGTGTTAAGCATACATAACAAAAAATTCAGAGATCTTTTGACCAAGGATCTTTGCTAATT
>JAOWBN010242370.1:0-12007 GCA_028565015.1 Pinguicula moranensis | reverse complement strand
TCAAGGCTGCTACAATCAGATCATCAAGGAAACTCACAAAGGAGATCAAATGCAACCTCAACAGACTGCTCATGCTTCTACTCCAATGGGATTCAAGGTCTAAATCTTACTGATCTTGCTGATTTCATCCTTCTGCTACTCAAGTTCAGGCCTTAAATCATCCCAAAACTTCTTGAAGAATCTGAGTTTGTGTAGCCAAAAGCAATAAAACGTAGCAAAACATCAAGATCAACAAGAAGAGCCGAGGGGAAGAAGCTGATTTTCTGTCATTTTCAAGGAGTTGCCATGACTGATTCAGAATAATTCTCTGTCATCAGAGAATTCGAGCAAAAACAACGCTTTGGCTCTGCACTGCTCAGTGCAACCAGTTTCTGTAACCAATATTTTCCTTTGAGATTATGTTGAATTCTTACGTTATGAGTAGCTAAATTCTTTACATTCTTCTGTTGACCCACATGTCCCGAGACTGCCTAAACGAATTGGTGAGATGTAGGTCCAAAAACAAGATATTGGTATTGATTTTAAGTTTGTTGATACACTTGTGCATGTTTTTGTTGTTTTTGTTTTAGATTGGCCATCTAAATTAATAGGAACTGAAGCAACAACTAGTAGGGACTTAGAGGTGCGGTTTGTTCATCTAGGCCTTAACTGATAGAAGCTTCTTCAATCAAAGAGGTCAGTTAGTCTGTTTCTTTTAAGAAATAACAAGAAAATCATGTGTAGAAGAAGGGAATTAGGTTAGAACTCTTAGAATCACACACTTAATGAAGTTTTATTGATTCTAATGCGGCTCTTATTATAGAGTGAGTGTGTTAACTACCTGGTTAGGGAATTAGGACTGCAAGAAGAGAAGCAGTGGCTTAAAAATCACACATTAAGTATCATTAAAAACAGAGGAAAGCATTTATGATCCAGTTTGTTTGATGGCATGTTCTCATGGATTAAGGATCAACATAAGTTTGTTTTATCCCTATACTTCATTTGTGATATTTTTTGTTACTTTTGGTATTTGTTTGCAACCACTTCCCCCCTTTAAATTCAAGTTAAAACAGTAACAAAAACCAGTACTACAGTAGGAAGCAGACACACACATCCTTTCTCTGTGGATTCGACCCTGTACTTGCTACTAGCTACTTACTAGCTTGTGTGTTTGGATTCAGGAATACCTTGAGCTACTTTTCCAGCTACGACACTGTGAAAAATAGCCATCACTCCTCTATGGCTTTTGTTTTCTCTGGTTTCAGGAATACCTTCGGCTTTGATATCCTTTTCCTCAACTAGTTCATCATGACCTACATCAAGAGGAAAATCATTAGTAGTAGGAATGTAATCGGGATTTTCAACTACCCTTTCATTCCTACAAAATTTGTTGGCTTTTGTTTCCTCTGGTTGTCTAGGAAACTTCCCCTTGCGGGTTTGATGAAACTCGGTGGCTAGTTGCCCAACTTGGTCTCGACCTTCTTGATGGAGACTTCCATGGCCTTGAAACGGTGGCTATCTTTCTCATGGAAGGCTTGCATAGCTTGAATGAATTGATACAATGTCTCTTCAAGGCTCTACCTCCTCACTTGGACATTAGAGCTTGCTTGATGTGAATCACGTGGAACCACAACTTGGTTGCTTCGATGGGAAGGTTTGATTGTTGTTTCTCCAAAAGAAGTTGTGGTGGTTTCTCAGCCCTGGGTGGTACTGGTTCTGAGGGACTCCACCTCTTATTGCATTTCAATAGACCTGATTCTTTTCCCACGCCTCATGGTGATACAATCATAGGTACAAGCTACAAGATCAGATCTTTGAATGTTTTTGATGAAGATGTTGGAGGCCGAAGATGCATTTGGGGTATAACAAGGCGAATCCAAATGAGTCTTATTCCCCAAAAGAGTCCTAACCCCGGAGGGAATCCTAACTTCAGTAGGAGTCCTAACTCGACAATAAATCCTATTCCAACAAGAAGTCCTAACCCCAGAGGGAGTCCTATCTCAATCAAGAGTTCTAACTCGACAAGGAACCTTATTCCAACAAGGAGTCCAAATCCAACAAGGAGTCATATTCCAACAAGGAGTCATAGACAAACAAGGAGTTTGAACATGATATATGGTCCGAACACAAGGATAAGAGCTACGAAATTTAAGGAGGTCTTGAATGGATTGATCATGGAGATGTGGGCTAAACAAATGTCATTTGTACCATTTGGACCCCATGTCTGAAATGTGTTAAATGGTCCCCACAACCCAATTGGAGAAGTCTGGCCCATGATGATGATCCAAGTTGAAGCCTAAGATGTGGCCCACGTTCATGATGGAAAAAGAAATCCAAAACATGGAAAAAGTCGATAAGAATGAAGAAATTTAAGGATAAAGAAATTTCCTTCACAAAACTTATCTAAAAGGATTCTTTCCTTATCCAAAGCTACTATTTCATTTTTCAAATCATTAAATAAAGATATTACTTAATTATCACTTATCTATACTTGGATGTTTCCTTATCCAACATTCTTTAGATAGAGTTGTTTGCTTCCTAGATAGAGTTATTCTTTTCTAGTCTTTATCTACATGTTTTAAATTTGTATTAGGCTGGATTCCTCTGTCTCATGGGTGTCAAGAGGGAAAGAGAAGAACTCCTCATTGTCTACATTTATATACAATCTGAGCTAATGCCGAAGAAAACATTTTTTTTTCAAGTTAAGTAGCGTCGTTTATAGAACGTTTCCTTAATTCTTGGTTGATACATTGGTTATCTTCAGGGGTTATTTGGTATCATTCTCGGTTACAATTTTTGTGACTTTTCATTGGTTGAAACAACTTTTCTTCAGGCATAAGCACAACAAATTTGTCCTTTTTAATCATGTGTTTTGAATCATCAAATTGGGTGTGGAATGTTTTTACAAGTTTGGCAAGAATTCATATCAGCGGGCCTGTAGAAGCTCAGTAGCATCATAGAAATCTCTCATGAATGTCAAAGGCTCATCATGAGGTAACCTGTAGAAGCTCAATAGCATCTAGTAGTTGATAGGTTTCAACTCATAGTTTCTTCCTCCTGCGTTGAAGTATTGGCTCCTATCACTGGTGCGCCTCGAGGTACTTCCCGAGCACACAGGAGTACTCCTCTTTCTCAAGCATCTCCATTTCCATTATTTTCATTCAAAGTTGTATTCCCTCGAGTGAGTTTAGTGTTCCATGGCAGATCCATATCCTCAACGTTGTCCATTTGATCTCTTTGCTCTTCTTCTTCTTGTCTCCTCAAAGTTCTTCCTACTCGATGGATGTTGTCAACGGTACGTGCTAACTCAGGATATGTAGATCTTCTCCTTTGCGTAAACCTTTAAGAACTTCAAGAGTTAGTTTCGATCAGAAGGAATGTAATATGGTAAACACGAAATAACATAAAGACTAAGACAAACTACAAGATAAAAAGAAAGATGAACATGCAACTAAGAAAACAAAATTTAAACTCAATACCCGAATCCACTAGTAGTGGCGCCAAAACTTGATCGTCTCCTTAACAATACAAGAATAAGTAATCATTGCACGAACTAGTGTAGTACCGATAAGTTATCCCAAGGTCAAGTCTCTCAAGGACTCAGATTACTATCAATTCTAAACTATGCTAACCTATATTGTCTATTTATCGTTATTGAAAGCAATTAAAGGTTGATTGATTGATTTATTGGACTAATGGCTACAGAAATTAGAGGTGCCAGCTCTTGATTACTGACGTACAAAAACTTGCAGTATTCACCTCTTGCAAGTGTATAAGTTGCAAAAGTAATATAATGATGAGAATGATGTCGAGCCTCGAGGATTGTGGTAAATAAACACTAACATTAACAAGTTTCATACAATTTGAACCAATGATAAAGAGATTTTTTTTATGTACCGGTTAATCAAAGAATGCATAAACAAAGACATTTAAAATGCAATAAGATAATTTTAACAAAAATGCAGTGGATGGAAACATCGTGGCATCGCACTTTCACCACTTGATGCCCTCGAGTGGATTCATAGTTAGCCTATCATGCTCGGTTCCTAATATTTTGCCTAACAAATTATTCTTTTCTATGAATAACCTCTCTCGAGACTAAATGCCCTTTTTGGTTTAAAAATGAGCACTTCTTGAATGTCACATTTAAGAAAACTAAAGACCTTGATCATCAATTCTATAGGCATTCTCATGCTATAGCAATCGATATAGGTTTTGCTATGTCTAGCGTAGCTTGTACCTCTCGGCCTCCCATTACTCTTAGTGCATCTACCTATGCTAGCCAAACATACATAAATGAGGATGAAATACAGCAAAACCAAACACAACAATCGTGTTAAAACAAGATAAACATTCTACGTTCTCCCGAGTTCATCGAGGGCAACATTGCGTCTCTGGAAAAAGACTCCTAGCGCATGTCTAAGGCAAGAGACATTTTAACAATGACAAATATTGAGTTCATGACAATAAACAAATAAATCGAAGTCAATCTCCCTTGTGCGCGATCGCGCGGACAAGTAATCCAAAATCCTTACTTTTGCATGTTGTCTTCTCCCCTAATAGATTTGTGTGCTTTGTATACCACGTCTAATAGCTTCAATCAGAAGCTTGAAGTCCAATAAAAGGGTAGATTTGTCCACCTAATGGGTTTGGTGTACGCTAAATGTGTACCAGTACCACTAAGCATAATCATTTGGAATATGAGTTGATGATTTCATGCCCTGGATTTATGGGACAGAACCTCTCTCTGCTTTTGGGGTTGTTTCCCTTCCTTTCTTCTCAATGAGCATTAAATGAGTTGTTACAGCAAAAGAAGGAAAAATGGATATAAAAAGTGGGTCCCCTCATCAACATTGAGCAGAATCAAACTCATATAGTCTACATTAATTAGGTATAAAATCGATTCATCAATTACTCACTTACATGGATGTATCGAATTGTATCCTATCAATTTAATCCTAAGGGTATCTTAGGGAAAGCCTTTTACGCATCTCTCCTTTGAAGATTATTAGGGAAAGCCCAAAAATCTTTCACGCACTATCCCCAAAGCCTCCTCTCTAGTATGAATTGCTCAGAAGTAATGGAGGGTCTTTCTAATACAATTCCAAAAACCCATTAAATGGATCATTGTTCCTAAAACCACCCAATTAGGCCCACCTATCTCATGAGCTATCTGCGGCTTTTTCTCACTCCTACATAGGGTGCAAATAAGGTCTTCCCTAAAGTTCTATACTACCCGGGAGACCCTGGATAATGCATAGTCGAGAAAACCCCTCGGCCGTGTACTCTACCAAACACCTACAAACTAGGGCTCACTTAGGCCGAACCATAGGCTCTTCTGCTCTAGAATTTGGGGTCCAACATTAGTACCCACGTGCTCATACAGACCTTACAAAGCGGTCAGTTTTGAAAAATAAAAATGGCACAACAAAATAATAAAATGACAACCAAAACACTACCATGCTTCATAATGTTCGCACTACGCATCTTCTCATGCAATCGTCTGTTTCCCTCATGCCATCCGCCAAAGGCCTCGTGCGATTGGAAATTTTCTTCTAGTGTTGCTACTTCTTTCTCTTAGCTTTGTCCCTTCGCTCATGATAGACCAAGTCCTTCAAGGTTGCCTCATCCATGATGTTTGAGGTCTCGAATGACTCATGAGGCGTGTATGCTCCTGCATCAGCCTTCCCAAGTTTGTGATGAGTCGAATTTATACTGACTTATAGTCAGCTTTTGTGCTTAAAACCTACTGATCTTTAAGGGACAAAGGTGCATTTTATACCTATTTCTTGTGTTTTGCTATGATTCGATGAATATGTTACAAAAAATAAGAAATGAAGGAAAAATTCGCAAAATTGCAAGTTTTTTTTAATAAGCCAAATTTCATTAATAATAAAAGTATGTACAACTTTCTTATAAGAGATAAGAACGTACAAAGAAGGACAAGGAAAAAAAATGAAAACCCAAACATATAGACGGATCTTCTTTGTCAATAAGGTTGTCGTGCACTGCATTGATCAAAACAATTCTCAGCTATGTAGGTTGCCATGTGACTGACTATAGGGGTCATTACCATGCCAGAAAATCCGGCTCTGCCTTCCTACCTTATAGTAATAAAGTCATGAGAGTGTTACTGTAGCCCAATAAGCAAGGACTTAAAGGCTACTGCAGCATTGCTCTTCAAACATTCGACTATGCAGGCCACCATACAAGTATGGTTGCAGGAGTCTTTACCGATATAGTTGGCGCAGCTCAGCCTGTTTATCTAATAGCATCTTAGTCATTTGATTGTTGAAGCCTCCACTATTCCCTTGTATCAATCTGAGGTCTCATGGTGTAGGTTAGTATCATCTATGAGATTGAATCCTCAATGAGTTTAAGTTGATGTAAAATTCTCCACTGAAAGCTGCCAAGGATGAAAAGTTGGTGTTGTCACTCGCCTACCCTGCTCTTACCTGACATCACTGCATTCAGCGAATGTTGCCTATATCGAACGGAAACAAGTCAGTGAGAGTGAACAAGAAAAATCAGTAAATCTCCCTACTGAACGGGTATTTATCACAGAGAGGACATGGATGCATTTGAAAGTTTCTAGCTGAGTAGTAATCATAGAGCACACTTACCTCACAGAGCAGAAACAGAACAAGGAGCTCAGGTCATACTATATGGACAAGGAAATTCATGGATACTCCCTGCTGAAGCATGAGAATACAAGGAGAAAACAAGTACTGCTAGTTCTCATTGGTGGCAGTGAAATAAGAGTATATTGTTCAATGAAAAAATACAGCTCACATTCTAGATATTCTCACATAGTAATCAGTCAATACCACCATCAAGGTAGAATTAAACATGCATAAAACCATCAGCAAGGTAAATACCAGTACACTAATGGACCTAAATTAAATTATGCATGAGAATTCAGAGGTATTGAGCTGTAAACTTATCTTAGCAACATACCAATGTAGAATTATACATGCATATCACTGGCCAAAATGGTTAAGAATTGAGGGGGTCAGGTGTTAAAAAGATATACAGTCAATAGGATTTAATAACCAATTTGTGGAAGAGTAGGACCAAGAGTGGGACTATCTGTTGGCAGAGATCCAAAGCCGTGATGTTCTCTTGATGTTAGACAAAATGCTTAAATGGGTAGGATCTTTGGCTTGAAAGAATTTCAGATTTCTGGCTTTCCACACTAGCCAGACCATAGCTATCCAGATAGATCTCCAGGCAACCATGTTGACGCTGCCAAGTTTTACTGAGATAAAATCTGATAAGGATGGAGCTTGTGACGTAGACAATTGGTGAATTTCTGGTGTTGATTGCAAGTCATTTAAAGTTGTCTAAACCTGCAGGTCAGAGAACAGGTTCTAAAAATATAATCCACAGAGTTATGTCTTGAAGAACAAATGCAGTAACTGACATCCTGTTCTGAGGGGATAATATGCCGCAGCTAGAGAGCTCCTTTTGTAGGCAGGGAGTCTTGAAATAATTTCCAAGTAAATATAATAACTTTTTTAGGAGCCATAGTCAACCAGAGAGAACTGAGAACAACAATCTCCTAAGAAGAGTAGGGAGAATCATAAAATGCCAGAATCCTATCATATGCATTTTTAACCGTGTACTTTCCATCAGCTCCAGTGTTGAAGGAGTATTTATCCATATACTTATTTGAAAGATGGACATCCTGCAACAGTAGTGCTAGATTAGGGAGGTCTTGTAGTTCAAAGATCCTAAGAGGCCTTCTCCAAGTCCATTGCCAAGAAGTTGAGTACCGCATTCTCATACCTGAAAGTAAAGCATTTTGATGAATAGTGGTTCTGAACCCCCAATTATTAAACATAGACGAACGGAATTGTTTTTGTACAAAACAGGACGAATGATACCCTGACGTGTCCTGAAGTGTAGGATCATGTGTCCCTCAATGACATGTCCATGGATCGGGACTTCGGTTGTGACACATTAGCATCTATCATTAACTAGTCCCCAATTACCTAGGAAGCTATTGCTGGTCCACACCACAATCCATGTATTCGGGTCATTTGTGGCCAAATTTGCTAACCACATACTCACAAGCACCTTACACATTAGTTGGAATCAACCAAAACCAAATGTCACGACAAAATAGAAATTTGGCATGGACAACACAAATGATGCTCCATCGGCTGTGGTAGTGTGCTAGTCTTGACCCGTGGTCATTCTCTTCAAGCCATTCACCTAATTACTTGTGCGAATTGGAATTTCCTTGGCTCATTTACTTCCTTACTTCCTTGGCCATGTTCCTGTGTCCGCTGGCTCGTTTGTCTTGGATGCTCCCACATCAACCACCCAAAGTTGAAAAGAACTCATGCCCGAATCCTCATAGTATGCACTCAAGTGTTTGGCATTGAAGACTTCTAAAGTCTCCAAATAGCTCGGAAGTTTTAGGCGATAGGCATTGTCATTGATCCTCTAGATCACTTCACACGGCTCTATCTTCCGTTGGCCAAGTTTGTTGACTTTCCACGTGGGACTCGGTCTCGAGTGAGTACAACCCAAACTTAGTCACCAATGTTGAATACAACTTTCTTCTTCGAGCATCAACACTAGCTTTGTACTTTTCATTGTTCTTAGCTATGTTCTCTCGGATGTGGTCATTTATTCCCCTGAGATGCTCAATCATTTCTTCAGCTTTGGGGCTATATCGACCAATTTGTAGAGTGGGGGCCAAGTCCAAAACTCCGAAGGGGTTGCTGCCACACACCATCTCAAAAAGGCTAAGTCCGGTAGTCCTATTCATCGAATGGTTGTAGGCGAATTCAACTTGAGCCAAGGCCATTTCCCAATGCTTTGGCTTGGATCCGGCTAGGCATCTCAACAAATTCCGTAAATTTTGGTTGAGTACTTTCGTTTGGCCATCAGTTTGAGATTGATAAGCACTACCGAATCGTAGGTTGGTGCCCATTTCCCCCACAAGCTCCTCCAAAATAGGCTCACAAACATCATGTCACGGTCCGAAGTGATGGACCTAGGCACTCCGTGGAGTCGTTCAATCTCCGTGAAGTATAGGTGAGAAATGCATACGGTATCCATTGTTTTTCGGCATTACACAAAGTGCGCCATCATGGAAAATCACTCAACAACTACAAGTATAGAATCCATACCCCTTTACGTACGTGGAAGGCCTAAGACAAAATCCATCATCACATCGTGCCATGGTGCCTCGGGTGTAGGCAATGGCATGTAAAGACCGGCGTTGGTGAGGTTGCCTTTGGCTCTTTGGAAAATTCCGCACTTCTTTACCTTCTTTACAACATCACTAACCATCTTCGGCCAATAGTACTTGGAGTATTATCTCGGACAAAGTGGCCTTCATTGTGGAGCTCATCAACTATCTTTTGTCGCCACGAGCAATCTGGCACACTTAGTTGTAGGCTCCGGAATAGGTAGTCATCTTGCACCAAGTAGTCTCTGGATTGCTCATGTAAGGCTTCATCATATACCTTACCAAAGGATGGATCATCCTTATACAACTCCTTGAAGGGAGTCAAAGCCAACAACTTTGGCGCGCATAGTGGAGAAAAGGGCGTTCCTTCAACTTTAGGCATACCCCACTTTGTTGAGGCTTACCACTTGGTGTCTCAAGGAGAACATGTATTCTTGGAGGAACTAAATCCACTTGGCATGCCTACGGTTCAACTTGTTTTAACCGTTGATGTACATGATGGCCTCATTATCCGTGAAGAGCACAAACTCTTTTTGGATCAAGTAGTGTCTTCAATGCTTCAACAATTGTACAATGACATATAACTACAAGACATACATTTAATAGTTATTCTTGGCCCCCATTAGTTTCTCACTGAAGATGGCAATAGGCATCCCATCTTGACTAAGCACACCATTCATCCTCAAGCCAGATGCATAGCAATTTACTTCGAAGAATTTTCAAAATCCGGTAAGGCCAAGATAGGGGCCTCATTCATCTTGTGATTCACGAGGTTGAAGCTTTCTTCGTCCTTCTTCGTCGACATAAAGTCACAGTCTTGATGCATTATGTGATTGGAGCCATCACCGAGCTAAAATTTTGATGAAGTGGCGATAGAATGAGGCTAGACCTTGGAAGCTCCGCACATCATTGATGGAGGTTGTTCTAGGACAACTCACGATGGATTCCACCTTTGATGGGTTGGCGTTCAACACTTTGGTTGACACCACGAATCCTAGGAAGGTGGTGGTAAAGGCACACTTTCTTTTGTCAACGAATAAGGCCACAACTTGCAATGCTTCAAAAAATGTCTCAACGTCCTCTCGGTGCACCTCCATATTGGGGCTGTGGATCAGGATATCGTCTAAGTAGACCATCACAAATTTTCCCATGAATGGGTCAAGAACTTGATGCATAAACCTCATGAATGTGCTTGGGGCGTTGGAAAGGTCGAATGGCATGAGTAACCACTCAAACAAACCATGAGAAGTTTTTAAGGTACGTCTTCCATTCATCTTCGGGCTTGATTAAAATTGGATGGGAGCTGCCCTTTAGATCGATCTTGGAGAATACTTTGGATCCAGCTAGTTGATCCAGCATATCATCAATATGCGGTATGAGGTACCTATACTTGACCGTGATGCGGTTGATGTCTCGGCTATCAATACACATGCACCAAGTGTCATCCTTATTTGGTACTAATAAGGCTGGCACCACACATGGACTCATGCTCTCGTGGATGTAGCCTTGTGCAAGTAGCTCCTCTACTTGTCTTCTCAATTCTTCAACCTCCTTGGGACTCATTCGGTAAGCTGGTCGATTGGGGAGACTTGATCCTGGAACTAGATCAATTTTGTGTTGGATGTCTCGGAGTGGAGGCAATCCTGTGAGTAGATCTTCGGATATCAAGTCCCTAAACTCATGCAATAGCTCTTGCACTTCAAGAGGAAGAATACAGCTTTCCTCGATTGGTTGATCACCCCTACGGAATAGAGCAAACACGATCTTTTCCTCCTTGACTTCTTCAAGGAATCAGCTCATGGATAATACACCAATGCACTTCTTGACCGTTGGTGGTGTTGGACCGTCTCTTCTTGAAGCTAAGACCACTTTCTTTCCTTTTAGGCTAAAGCAGTATGCGTTCTTGTGGCTATCATAGATTACTCTCCGGTCGTATTGCCAAGGTCTACCCAAAAGTAGATAACAAGCATCCATAGCCACCACATCACACCACTGTGTGTCATAATAACTTTTTCCGATTGAGAAGGAGATAAGGCAATGCTTATTGACCGTGACTTCATTGCCCTTGTTGAGCCGAGAAAATGAGTACGGCGTGGGATGATGCTCGATCCTGAGATCTAGCTTGAGAACAACTTCTTCGGCCATCACATTTTTGCAACTTTTGCTATCTTGGATCATCTTCCAAACCTTGCCACCATTGGTGCAAGTGTTGCTAAAAATGTTGGTTCGTAACCAATCTTCATTTGCTGCATCATTTGGACTCAAGATCTCTCCATGTTTCACGGACATCACCTTGCAAGACATCGTCCTTGCCTTTAAACATAGGATTGTCTTGGTTATGGTCACTTAGATGATCTTCGATCATCCAGTGGTTGCTTCAAAGCTTATGAGGCAACTAGCACGTGTTGGCCTTGTCGCCAGGCTCTGCACAACATAAACACTTAATGAAAATAGAGTTGGCGTTGTTTTGAGCAAGTATGCCACCCGAACGCTCGTTCCCTCTTGCACTCTTTTGCACATCCTTAGCCAAGGTGGCAATTTTTTGTTACATTTACCCTTTCTCATTCTTGAGAAAGACGCTGATTAATGAAAATTACAAGCTTCAGAGGGATCTCTTTGCTTCTTCAATTCCTATTCTAAAGAGAACTAGGTTTCATGCTCCGTAGGGTTCATGTAAAGGTTGATCTTTTGATACTCGTATTTATCATTGGGTAGATCCTCGGGTAGGCATTCAATTAATCCTTTTGTTTACATTCGTTTCTAGCGTAGTAGTTGGCTAGGGGTTGATGTTCCATGTTTAATTGGGTTTCTACGGCTTAATAC
>JAOWBN010242359.1:0-12008 GCA_028565015.1 Pinguicula moranensis | reverse complement strand
CCCGAACCACGGGCATTATATCTTGTCCCTTTACTGCTTTCTTTAAATTCTGCAAATATATTATATTATATTATTAATTATATACTATCAAATTTATTAACTATAAAATCTATAAGATCCGGCACAACGAATTCTAACAAGTATCTTAAAAGCTACAATGGTTATTTTTATTCGTAGAAAATATACTGCTTACATATGGAACCAGATTCTCAACACCAAAGAGGCAAATAACAAGCTATCTTAATCAACCGAAAGTATGGGTCTAGGACGTTAAGGTACTTGCTGCAATGCTTTCAACGCATAACGGCAATGATGAAAATGCTTCATCTGGAGCTGAAGCTTTCCTTCTGATATTTGTGCAGTAATAGTGCCATATCAGGCGAGGCAAACTGCAGAACTCGTATCCAAATCAAATAGATTCAGGGGCGGAGCCATTTTGGTTTAGATTAGGTTAAATCAAAATTTAGTTGGGTATGCACGTTTAAATATTAAGTTAGAAGCTAAAATGGTCAAATTTATTTCATATTTTTTGAGATTATTTTATTATCAATATTAATCGGATACACATGTTCAGAAGTTACTACGATCGATATAGAGACAAAAACAATTTTTTCAGTTAGCTTTATAATACTATCTTTGAACTATAAAAAATAATTATATTTGATAATTATAATATATAATATTCAAATTAATTGATAGTAAAGTATTTAATTATGTTGATAAACTTCAATGAATGTAGTCTTGTCTATTGTTTAGTTGTAGAAAATTTTACAATTCTACTCAAGTTCGAATTTAGGTAGGCACACCAAGTTTTTCTTTTGATTTATTATTAAAAAATGGTATAACATTCTTAAAGTTGACCAAATTAAAAAAAATATTTTTATTTACATTTTATTTATTTTGGGTTATGGTCCCCCTACCTCTGCTCTAGGTCGATTTATATCGTGCTCAATAACCTGTGCTCCTTCGTTCTCCATTTCAAGAATCCTTTCGTACGTGGTTCTCCTGGATATAATCATATTTCTTCAGTGAAATTTTGATTGTCCACAACGATGATCGTGTTGGGACAAAGAAGCTAGCAAAATAAATTTGATCCGATTCCAACAATGGTGACATGGATCGGACAGGAATTGAAGTGCAGTCTTCAATTCCATTAACAGCTTTTACAGATTCACTAACATTAGTCTTCTTGGCCTGTATGGTATCCAGTAATTCTTCCCTATGAAGGTTGATCCCCTTCTGCTCCACTGCAGAAGGGAATTCCTCCATCACACTTTTGTATTGCCGCTTCTTACTACTATATTTATGTTAATGCACTTTCTTGGCAATAATATGGACTAAGATTGACAATTAGACTGTAGAGGTTAAATAGTTAACTACAATTGTAAATTGGGAAATCTTAATATTGAATAATTGCCCCTTAAATATAGGATAAATATAATATATTACAACTAGATCTTGACTAACATATAAATACCTACACTCCTGTCATGATAGACGTCAGATATTCACTATACTCATCTTGTTAAAGAGTCTTTCTAAATCTATGGAACTAAGACCTTAAATCAGCGCATTAACAATTTGTTCTTGGGTAACAATGTGACTCAACTCCAACAATCCACTATTCAACTTCTCTTTGATGAATAACCTATCAATCTCTACATATTTGATTCTACCATGTTGCACTGGATTGTTAACAATACTGATGGGTGACTTGTTGTCACACTACAACTTCATCTAAGACCCCTGATCTATCTCGCGCTCCACAAGTATCGATTTCAACCAAATCATCTGAGCAACACTCAGAGTAATGGCTCTGTATTTTGCCTCGGGTATAGAATGGGCCACTACCTGTTGTTTCTTACTTTTCTAATAGACTAGATTACCTCCCACAAACATGCGAAATCCTTATGTGGACTTTATGTCATCAGCACAGTTAACCCAATTTGAATCGCAGTAGCCTTCAATTAAAGTTCTCATTCTTTCAAAAGATTAGCTCCTTCCTTATTGCACTCTTCAAGTATCTCAAAATATGGTATATAAGTATATTGCATCTAGATGACCCTTTCTAGGATCATGCTTGTCCCTGCTCACTGGACTCACAACAAATGATATTTCAACCGGCCTACCAATATCCGATGTCTTTCTCTTTGTCAACTAGCTTTCCTACTCACTCAACTTAGATCTTTGGTCAATTGGTATCCTGGCGGGCTTCCAACCCAATATACCTGTCTCCTGGAGCAAGTTTAGAGCATACTTCTTCTACGACAAAACAATTCCTTATGGCCCACGGGCCACCTCAATCCCAAGGAAGTACTTCACCTGCCCAACATCTTTACTTTAAATTCTTTGCCAAGTCTCATCTTTAGCTTCGCAATTTCACTCTCGTCGTCAACAATAATGATCATGTCATCTACGTGTACTGCAAGCATCATGGTATGATTGTCACCTTGCGTAAATAACACAGTATGATCAGCATAGGTATGCTGATAACTAATGTCAACCATAACTTTCTTGAACTTATCAAACCAAGCATAGGGAGATTATTTCAAACTATACTATGATTTCTCAAGCTTGCATACCTTACCATCCGTATGTCTGGTGCCAAATCCTGGGGGAATCTCCATGTATACTTCTTCCAATAGGTCACCACGAAGAAATACATTTTTCAAATCAAGCTAGTGTAACTTTCATCCTTTATTTGCTGCTATGGAGACCAGGGTTCTGATTGTGCTCATCTTTGTCACTGGTGCAAAGGTCTCATCGTAATCAATGTCATGGACCTGGTCGTATCCCTTAGCTACCAGTCGTTCCTTGTAGCGCTCAACTCTACCCTTCTGATTCTGCTTTACAGTAAACACCCTCTTACGTCTAACTGCCTTCTTACCAAGCGACAGTGGTGATAAGTTAGTTTTGTACACTTTTATGCTTAAAACCCATTGATATTCAGGAGATAAAGGTGCATTTCATACATATTTCTCGTATTTTGCTAGAGTTTGATGAATATGTTACACAAATTGAGAAATAAAAGATAAATGACCAAAATCGCAAGACCGTGGCCCCAAATTTACAAGTAGAAACTCCAGTCAGGATATCATACGTTTATGTTGGCAAGGAATTGCAAAACCCTAAGTGCATAAAAAAGTGTAGACTGACTATTTTGCCCTCATTTATGGAGAAAAGTCTCCCAAGCCCTTCTCCAAACTTTCAGAAGAAGCTATCTTTCATGTCACTTCACATCATACTATCAATCATCTTTTGATCTCTCATCCTTTTACGGGAAGCTTGGAGAGGAAGAATGAGCTCGTTCGGAGAGCTATTATTCACCAGGGAATTTTTTGATTTTCTTGTGAATTCTAGCATGAAAAACTCTGCTTGTTCTTGTGAAGCCTGTGCCTTGAGCATGGGCTAGAAGCATTTTCTAGGGTATGATGTAGCCATTGGTGGACTTGGATGTTTATTTTGAATGTTTAGCTATTTGAGAAGTTTTTTTTTTGATAAATTGTTTAGCTTTTTGAGAAGTTATTGAAGTTGGTTGGTTTTATTGTACTTTCTTGTTAACTTGCATTTGTTTGACCAACTCTTGCTAGTTCACTAAGCATAATTGGAGGTCGAGAGACAAAGATTAAGTTAGACTTGGTAAAACCGCGTGAGAATTTCTTGAATTTAATGTTTTTTGGTATGTATAGGCAGGCGATTGACACATAAATGTTTACATATTGAGTTAGGGTTGTTGTTACTCGAGAGAGATTATAAGTTAAACAAGAAAAATCCGGTATACAACTAGGTAAACACTTAAAAGGTAGAATCAAGAAAGAAATATTTCCAGAACACTAAGAGGTGAAATCAACTGTCCTAGATCCTCGTCCAAGTGAATTTGTCATTGGCATTTCGTTTGAGTAACTAAAATACCAATAAGAACCTCCTTTTTGTGTAATGTAATTATGTTTATGTGTATTAAGTAGTTTAGCAGCCACAACTTTATCATTTGTTTAAATTGCTTGAAGATTTCTAATTTTGATGCTTATCATCCACAATCCTCGTGGTTTGACACTCGTTTTCATGATTTTATTACTTGTTTGACCTTGTACACTTGAAAACATGTCAACAAGTATTTAGCACGTTGCCGGGGATTGTTTAGTTTTGATAATATCACTACCAAGTGTTTTTTTTTTGGCTAGATTAGACTTTTTATGTTGGTTACTTTACTTTTGTTTCAATTTGTATTTTGTAAGTTGCATGTATCTCTATGAAGGTGAAACTTCAAGCTTGGGAGATCCGGAGATGGAACGAACTTTTTGAGGAAGAAGGAGAGCTCAAAGAGAGGTGCAAAACAACAAAGAAATATGATAGATATTGGTAATTTATCTGTGATGCAATATGAGGATGATTGACCATGGAGAATTTCGTTCTCCCTCAAGCTAATGAGGAAGCTCCATCTATACGAAAGTCAGCCATCCAAGCCAATAATTTTGATTTGAAGACCAGCATGATTAAGTTATCGCAACAACATTCTGCATTTGTGGAGATTTGTAGCACAATCAAGTATGCTGGTGTAAGTGAAGAGGTCATCTGGCTCAAGCTCTTTCCTTTTTTTCTCTGTTACAAGGCCAGGAGGTGGCTGCAATATTTGCCATTAAATTCCATAATTACTTAAGACGACTTGAGAAAACAATTCCTGATCCAATTCTTCCCACCTTAATTAACTGCAAGGATCTTGAGTGAGATAACTTCATTCAGACAACAGGATATGGAGCCCTTATATGAAGCATGAGAATGTTTCAAGGTTTTATTAGGAGTTGCCCTAACCATGGCCTGCGCACTGGAGGCATACTCAAGCATTCTACAACGTTTTGAAAAATACAAATAGGAGGGAAATTGATGCAACTACCAATGGAACATTTATGAAGAAGTCTTACAATGGCTTACACTCTTCTCCAAGCCATAACACAAAACTGTTACCATTGGCCGAATGAAATAGAAAACCACAAGAAAGTGGCCGGAAGGGAAGAAATTGACAAAGTAGATGCATTGGCCATCACTATGCATTGTTTGTCACTATGCATGCAATGAACACAAAGATTGAGACTTTGGTGTCACAAGGGCTTTCACCAAGAGTTGTTATGATGTCACAACAACCATCTTGCGAAATATGTGGGGGAGTACATCCTCAAGAGCATTACCAGGAGAGGATCTTAATGGATAATGTTTCAATGGAACAACTAAACTATGTGGAAAACCAACAACAATATTTCAACAACTTTGAGCGCAGAAATTTCAACCAAAGAAGAAATGATCATCCCAATGTTTCTTGTAGCAACAATCAACATGTTATGAATCCTACATCCCAGATTTCTTCTTGGCTGCAACCTCAACAATCAACATGTTATGCATCCTAAAATTCATAACATAGTTGACCACGGTCACCAAGAGCAGTCAAGACTTGATAGCACAATTGGCCACGATCTCAAGCGGTTTCATGCAAGAAACCCAAGTGGCAATGAGGAATGGAGACTCAAGTTGGGCAATTGGCAAAGCAATTATCTAAGAGGCCACAATGTGCATTACCAAGCACCATAGAAGTGAATCCCAAGGAGCATTGTCAAGCTGCAATTCTAAGGAATGGGAAAGAGTTGGAAGAAAATCTATGACATGTCCCTATACCAAAGAAGAAGACCAACCAAGATTCCAAAAGCCACTGTCTCAACTGAATATTGAGCAAATACCGCCAATACCCCACCCCATCCCCACCCCACCCCAAGGTTGAAACAAAGTAAGTTGGACAAGCAGTTTTAGAAGTTTTTTGGTATTTTAAAGAAACTCTACATTAATATTCCCTTTGGGGAGGTATTGGAGCAAATGCCATGCTATGTGAAATTCATGAAGGTTATTTTGTCCAGCAAAAGGAAGTTTGAAGACTACAAGACCGTGGCTCTAACAAAAGAATGCAATGCAATTCTTCAAAAGAAATTGCCCCAAAAGTTTAAGGATTCAGGAGTTTCACTCACAACCATATCTCTTCATTTGGCCGATCGCTCTATCAAGCATCCAAGAGGTATCATTAAAGATGTCTTGAGAAAGGTCGATAAGTTAATCTTCCCGACTAATTTTATCATTCTCGATATGGAAGAAGACAGTGACATCCCCATCATTTTGGGATGACCATTTTTAACCACTGGAGGAGCATTTATTGATGTTCAAAGAGGTGAGATAGTGTTGAGAGTGCAAGGAAAAGAAGTAAGTTCAATGTGTTTCAAGCAATAAAACACCCAAACTGTCTGGAGAATTACTCAAGTATTGATTCCACTTATCACATTCCCTTAGAAAGATATGAATACCGTAAACATGATCTGGAGAATTGTTTGATAAGTCAAAATCCCACCATCTTGGAAGAGCATGCGATTGAGGTGTGTATCTTATGGTTGGAAGCAAATGAACGACAGAACACCCCCCGACTAATAAGCAACATTGAGAAAGCATCATCCCTGGAGTTGAAGCCCTTGCCCACAAACTTGAAATATGTATTTGGGCAAGGTAAGCACATTGCCAGCCATAATTTCAAACAATTTTTCTCGGCTGGAGGAAGATTGTTTATTTAAAGTGCTTTGCTAATAAGATGATCCTAAATGCGCCATTGGATGGACTCTAGCTGACATAAAATGTATTAGTCCATCCTAATGCAAGCATAAAATTTTGTTGGAAGAGGTTAGCAAACCCCCTACAGCTGCTTAGCGTCGATTGAACCCAATGATGAAAGAAGTGGTGAGAAAGGAGATTTTGAAGTGTTTGGATGTGGGGTTGTGTACCCTAATTGTGATAGCAACTGGATGAACCCTATACAATGTGTTCCCAAGAAAGGAGGTATGACTGTGAAAGTTAATGATAACAATGAGTTGATTCCCAAAAGAATTGTCATAGATTGGAGAATATGTATGGATTATAGAGTGCTGAATAAAGCCACGAGAAAAGATCACTATCTGTTGCCTAGTATTGACAAGATGTTGGATAGACTTTCAGGGCGTAAATTGTATTGTTATCTTGATGGATAGTTAGGTTACAACCAGATCTCTATTGCCCCGAAAGACCAAGAAAAGTCAACATTCACCTGCCCCTATGGTACATTTACTTTTTGCCATAGGCCCTTTGGTTTATGCAATACTCTAGCTACTTTTCAGAAGTGTATAATATCAATATTTTTATGATATGGTGGAGAGTATCATTGAAGTATTCATAGATGATTTTTGTGTAGTTGGATCCTCATTTGCGGGCTGCTTATGCAATATGAAGTAGGTATTAGCACAGTGTGAGGACACCAATTTAGTGTTAAATAGGGAAAAATGTCATTTAGTGATACAAGAAGGAATTGTTCTTAGACATAATGTGTCAAGTTTAGGGATTGAAGTGGATAGAGCCAAGATTGAAGTGATTGTCAAGCTACCACCACTGTTGTCTGTTAAGGGCATGTACGTTTCTATCGTGGATTAATTAATAATTTTTCTCATATCACTTGTCTATTATGCAAACTTCTTGAGAAGGAGAACCCATTCAACTTTGATGAGAAATGTTTGACAGTTTTGAACATGCTGAAGGAAAATCTCATATTTACTCCAGTTATTTGTCCATTGAATTGGGAGACACCTTTTTAGATAATGTGTAATGCAAGTGTTTATGTCGTGGGAGCTGAGCTTGGGAATCATTAGGATAAGATTTTTCACACCATCTACTATGCGAGCAAAACTACTAATGCCCTTGAGCTGAACTATGCCACAACCGAGAAGGAGCTCCTTGGCCATAATCTTTGCATTCAACAAGTTTCGACCATATGTCGTCAAGAGCAAGGTAGTGGTGTACACAGACCACTCAACAATCAAGTATCTCATGGTTAAAAAGGATGCAAAACCTCGGTTGATTCGATGAGTTCTATTACTACAAGAGTTTGATGTAGAAATCAAGGATTAGAAGGGTTCTGCAATTTTTGGGCTGATCACCTATCTCACCTTGAAGGACACGACCCCAATGTGAAGGCATTTGAAAAACTTTCTATCAATGATAGTTTTTCGGACGAGAGGTTATTACCAGTGGAATCAAGCACGAGGCCTTGGTATGCTAATTTTGTGAATACATTGTATGTAAGATTATACCCCTAGGATTATCTTATCAACAAAAGAAAATGTTTTTTTCTCAAGTAAAGTATTTTCTGTGGGATGAACATATCTTATACAAGTTCTGCTCATACCAAGTTATTCGAAGATGTGTCCCCGAGGAAAAAATGATCTCCATATTGAATCATCACCACTAACTAGAATGTGGAGGTCATTTCGGAGGCAATCACACAGCAGCTAGGGTTTTACAATGCGGCTTTTATAGGCCATTGTTATTCCAAAATACTCACTCGTTTGTGAATACATGTGACCGGTGCCAAATAACAAGACAAATTTCAAGAAAGAATGAGATGCCCCTACAACCCACCTCGAAGTAGAACTCCTTATGTATGGGGACTCAACTTCATGGGACTGTTCAAACCTTCTTTCGATCAAAGGTGATGCAATCATAGGTACAAGCTATATGATCAAATCTTTGAACATGGCCAATGAAGATGTTTGAGGTGTTCGAGGACCAAGACACATTTGAAGAGTAGCATGACAAATCCAAGAGTCCTAATTCCAGAAGAAATCCTAACCTCGGAGGGATTCCTAACTCTACAAGGAGTTCTAACTCGGCAATGAACCATATTCTAACTAGGAGTCCTAATCCAACAAAGATTCCTATTCTACCAAGAAGTCCTAACCCCGAATAGATTCCTAGCTCAACAAGGAGTTCTAACTCAGCAAGGAATCCTAATCCAACAAGGAGTCTTATTCCACCAAGAGGTCCTAACCCCAGAGGGATTCCTATCTCAACAAGGAGTTAACTTGGCAAGGAATCATATTCCAACAATGAGTCCTAACCTGACAATGAGTCCTAGACAAATAAGGAGTTTGAGCCTGATATATGGGCCGAACACAAAAATGAGTGCTAAGAAGTTCAAAGAGATACTAAATGGATTGATCCATGAGATGTGGGCTACATCCAATACATTTGACACATTTGAGCCCCACAAACCAAATTAGATAAATGGACCCCACCACCCATGGAAGCCCATCAACTTGGTCAAAATACAAGCCCAAGAAGAAGGGACACGACCCTGACAAGCCAACGAGCCATGAGAAGGTCGTACAAGACATTTCCAAATAAGGAAAAATGAATCCTATGTCCTTTGGAAATGTAGATTAAACAAGATAGAGACAAGGAGCCTTTAGATAAGGAAGTAAACAAATCCAAACTTATCCAAACTCCTTTGGATAGAGTTATTCTTTCCTAATCTTTATCTACTAGTTTTAGAGTTGCATTAGGAGAATAAAACCACCCCTTTCATCTATAAACAGGGGGCACGACCATAACATGACATTGAACGTTTTTGAAGAATTTATTTGTGAGATTGTATTCTCTTATGGTTTTAAACTATCTTCGGCTTGTCTTTTCTCTTTTGAGTCAAGTGGCATCGCTGTTTCATAAACACTTATCCTTGATTCTTGGTTGTACATTAGTTACCTTCAGGGGTTTAATTGGTGGTGTTCTTGGTTGCTTTAAATCATGGTCTTTGTGTTGGTTAAAACAAGTTTTCTTTTGACGAAAAGCATAACAAAATTGTCATTTTGATCATGTCCTTTGAATCACCGAATTGGGTACGAGGTTTTGCCACAAGTTCAGTAAAGACTTATATCATTTGGTATCAGATCAAGGTTTAAGACGTTTTTGCCCTTATCATTCAACGTTCAGGTTGTTTAGAAATTTATAGCTTTGAGATCAAAAATTGCTTGATAGTTTATCCTTTATTTGTTCTTATTCTTCAATTTTTGAATTGTAACCTTGCTGGTTTTCAAAAAAAAAAAAAAAAAATTGAAGCAAGGCCAATTCAAGTCCTTTGAAGTCCTTCCTCTTCTATAATTCTCAATCTTGTATCAAGTTATAATCCGTTACACAGTTGTTGTTTGGCTTGATAAGAGATCCGAGTTGAAGTTGACTAAAACCTTATTGAGAATACTTGAGTGGTGAGATTCTAGAGGGGGTTAAAGCTGAATCGAGTGATACACGAGTGCTTGAGTGATCACCTTTTGAGTTCATACACGTGAGAAAGTGGTGAGTATTTTTACTAGCATTTTTGTATAGATACAATATGTCTCAAAGAGACAAGACCGTGGCTAGATCACATAAAGATGATGACTCTTATAAAATCCTCCTGGAAGGCGTACAAAAATTGTCATGCAAGGATGGAGGGGCAGCTTTACATGCTTGATAAACTCGAAAGGTGGCTCGTGAATGGATCACCTATGCCAAAAAAAGGGCATCCATGGGAAACTACTTCACAAAGGGACGAGACACAAGTCCAAACCATGGTGACGAAGAAGGCTAAGCCAGCTAATGTCACTTCTCAAGGTAATTCCACGCCTTCTAGAATTTGCGCTCGTAATATTAGGTACATCACATGTGGAGGATGGGTACACACCTTCATTCAATGCTCAAATGATAAGGAGGTAGTGCTAAACATTTCAAAGAAGCCTAGGAGGAAGGAAAAAAACATTAGTACCATACCACAATCAAACAAGGTAACATCATCCTAGATTGTTGGTGAAATTCAGCAAGAAAGATACAAGTCATTGAAGTAACACACGTTATGGTGAAAAGTATTAATATCATACCACCCATGAGGGATGTACCACCTCTTGAGAGTATTTGTAGTATCCAGTTAAAAGATGTGCCAATTGTAAAACCTAAGCAAGATCTCAATGTGCAAAGCATCAATCCAAAAATTTTAATAGCCAATGAAAAGAGAGAAAAAAGAAAGAGAGAGAGATTGAGAGTGATGAAAATATTAGAGAAAATTTGAGTGAAAAAAGTGAGAAAAAATAGAATATGAGAAATAACAAAATACTTACAGCCCAAAAGAGTGAGGATGAAAGATTTTCAATTCCGTATGAGCCTTTGATTGTATATACATACAAAGAGGCTTTGATATTTATTAACAAACTCGTCGATACCCCATCGAGCGACATTGTTTCTTTTGTGTAGGAATCTGAGAAGTCTTGCAGCTTACTGTTGATCCAAGATAATGAGCCTATTGAGTTTGTGGTTGGAGACTTTGATCAAGACCATGATGTGCATAGGAGCAAACATAAGGTGACCAAAGCACTTCAGATGCGAGAAGATGGATCGTTTGAGAAGAGGCAAGTGCGTGAGTACACAAAATCGTGTGCAGATCTGGGTAAGGAAGCTAAGGTAAAAGGTGCATCATCCTTAAGGTACTCTTCACTTTCCTTATTAGTTACATTAATTCTTGATTGTGATATTTTCAAGATTACAATGCACAAGGTTTTGATTTTGGTAATGTATTAGATCCATGAAGAAATATGGTGTTTTGTGACTACTATAGGCCCCACGACTTCATATGCGTGCCTAATAAGTTATTCCATGATTTATTTTCCTCAGTAGATACACAATTGCATGATTTTGAGTACATCAAATATTGTTATGCTTAGGGATTTGATGTTAGAGATACACCCATGTCGTTTGATAAGCTTATAACTAGGGAACATAGATTGAATGTATATAGTTGTTCATCACGAATTTATTCATTGAATGTACATATGGAAACTTTTGTGCAACTGAATCACGTGCTTTTGAAAACAAAAATGAGTTGTTTGTTAGAAATTTAGATTGTTCTTATGTGTTTGATGCATGCAAAAGAATGATAATTAGAAGGAATAATGAATTTCAATTTGATGGGAATGAATTCCATGTGCTAAAGCTTTCAAAGTATGTACTGTTTCTCATGATTGATACTACATTTGTTAGTTGCGTTCACATTAAGAAAGTAAACTACCATGATCTTAAAATTAAGGATATACTTGCATGTGAGGAGTTCCATCATGATGTATTCTTATTGCTTAAAGTACATGGTGAATGCTTGA
>JAOWBN010242348.1:0-12008 GCA_028565015.1 Pinguicula moranensis | reverse complement strand
CAGACCCTTAATCAACTTACAAAATTTGATTGCAAACACTATTTTAATAACTTATTCAATTTTTTCATAATTTTACCAAACACTCAAACAATACAAAATTAAAAGGAGAAGTAAAAGGAGAAAATTAGTACGGGTACAAAACAGGCCCTACATGTAAGAAACAAGCAAACCTTATTCATACGGTTCTTTCTTAATCACTCTGTTCTCAGCTCAGATCAATGCTTGTGCCTCCAATAACTGCAATAGATATACTTCTCAGTTCCCGGCTTTTACCAGGTATGGCCCATGGTAAATAGGTCTCCTTGTAGAATGGTTCTCCACAGGTTGAGCCGAAACTGCCAGTACCAACTCTCCTTGTAGAGAAACATACGGTTGCCAAGATTATCATAATCGGGCCATCAATGGTAGTTGATGTAATCGGCTTCTTCAAAATGATCCACCATCCGAAGTGTTGTTTTGTGGAAAAGGCCACTCTCATCTGCTGCTGCTTCTGGTGCAGTCAAGAAGAGCAGAAGTATGAGTGTTAAGACATACGATTCTTAGTCTCACCATTCTAAAAAATGGATTTGCTCTGAATGCAGAATCTCATAGGCTATGGTCGGCTACTTTATATTACTACAGGATACTTGTTTTGTGGGATCTAAAAACTAGTATGAATTCCATTTCTTCTTGAATATTACAATTGGGGAGTTTTAGTTTCAGCCTCAAGAGTTAATCCAGATTGTGTCGTCCAAACTGTGAAAAGTGAAGTTACTAGCATGCCCTTAATGAAATAATCCTGGCCGTTTATTTCTTGTTTGATCTGAATGACACGTGGCATTATCTGATGCGTTCAAATATTTGTATCTGACGGTGGATATTCATAATCCGTGTTCAATGTTATATTTGAATTTCAATCGTTGATCATGTTGAAATCCAATGGTTCAAATGCTGTTAGTTACTTGTTTTCTGATTCAATAATCCTAGCCGTTCATTTATTGCTTTAATCTGACAATTAAGATTGAGCGGTGCTGCTGAATGATCTGAGCCGCCGAACGTGCAAGAAGATCGTGCGGTACAAATATATCAACAATCTGTGGTCGTTCGATCAAGGTTAAACAACGGTCAAGATGGAAAGTTGAAGACATATATTAAAAGAGTCTCGAGAAACGCAATACTTTTGACGATTCACTTTCTCTCTCCTGCAACACTATCTCTCGATTCTCTCTGCATTCCTACGTGAACACCTTGTTTTCAGCCTCTGTTTTTGGTTTTCCGGCGAGCTTATTCAGTGGAATTCTTAGATCTAGTGACTTTCTGTCGTTATCTTCCGGCAAGTGTGTTTGCCGATTGTTTTAGATCTATTTGAGGCATTTAATTTCTGTTCGAGTGTGGTTGTGGAGAACTTTGTTATTTTGGTGGAACCTTAATAAAAGCAGCGTGAGCATCCATTTGGAGCTCAACGTGGAGGTAGTCGGAAAGCGATTTCCGGTGAACCACGAGCCTTAACTTCGATTCTATTTTTCCGATTCTTATTTTTGTTCTTAAAATTCTTAACCACTATAAAGAAGTTACTAATCTGTTTCTAAGTGTGCAAGACAAGTCAAGAACTAAATTCCAACACAAACACTCTCAAGCGACGTTTGCTGTGCAAGAAAACATTACCACCTTATACATTTCCAAATAACAGGCACCTTATAAAACCATACCAACACGTAAATAAGTCAGACAAAACATGTTTTCTCACAAACTTATTACATTACATGGCTTTATTCATATCCCGCTCTTGATAACTCTGTTCTTCATCCATTTCACTGTTGTTGTTTTTTTCTATTTTTTTCCTGGATAACCGATTAACCGTGGTATCGGGATCAAGGCTTGTATACCCAGCCATAACAGTTATACTCATTTGAGGTTCCGGATACTGGTGTTATCAGGCAAGGCCCATTTGAAAAGATATACCAGGTACAATTTGTCCCACATAAGTTGCTAAGATCACTGTTGAAGACTGGGAGATTACGAACCTCAGCATCTCTGCTTGAAAGATCGCAGGTGAACTTTGTTGTCCCCCACAAGTTGACGCGAAATCGCCAGTACCAACTCTCTCCATAGAGAAGCGTACGGTCTCCAAGATCATCATCATCGGACCAACAATGGTAGTTGATGTACTCCGCTTGTTCGTTGAGATTCTGTATCAAAACCGTTGTTTTGGCCAAGATGCGATCCTCATCTGCTGCTTGTGATGCGATCAAGAAGAACAAGAATATGAATGTCACACATATGATTCTTGCCATATTGATGTTGGTGCAACTAGATCATTGTCCTAGTTCTGTTACTTATACTACTAGACTAGAGCTACTTGTTTTACTGCTGATTTATCGGAATGAAAATGGTGTGAATCTTTTAGTTCACCTTTTTATATTTATACTACTAGAGCTACTTCTTTTATTGCTGATTTATGGCAATGTTAATCTTAATCCTACATGATAAAACCAATCATTTAAAAGTATAATATAATAAACTATGACGTAAGAATGAAAATGATTAAAATAATTAAAAGAAATAAAATGAGAAAAAAGTTAACAAATGAGTTGTTTTGTAAAAATGTCAATGAAAAACTAATGCAATAACATAATAACAAAACTGCAATGTTAATGATACAAAAAATAAACTTACCTTTTTTTGTAATTAAAACTTATTGTTATTATTTTAATTTATTATTAAGGTAATATTAATATTTATTTTCATGGCATTTTATATTAATTTGTAGTTATCTATTTATTAGTTACATTATTTCTTTATCGTGTTATTGTTATTATTGTATGATTATTTTTTTATTTTAATTTGTCCGATATATTTATTATTATTCACTGGTTACTCTATTTTTAATAGATAGATATTTTCTAAATATTTTTTGTTACCTTTTAAGTTTATTTTACAACTTATTTTCTATCTTTTTTATTATTTTTAATTATTTAATTGAAAAATAATTGAATATTGCAATCAAAACTGCAACCTTTGGCAAAATATATGATCAAAATTGCAACTCTTTGGAAACCTATGAGACAAAAATTTGCTATTTTTAATCCTATGGGACTAACATTGTACATTTATATGAAACCCGTGGGGACTAAAAATGCTATTTTAAATACCCGTGCGATCAAAAATTCAACAATTAAATCTTGTGAGACCAAAAGTATTTTTTTTTTCTTTTTAAACAAGAAATCACTCAATGTATAAATTAATATGCAGATTTTTCATTTGGGGGTGGATAACAGTAGTAGTGATAATGGGCTGACAGCCCGATAGCGTTAAGTCAGCGGATAGAGGTGGCAGTTCCGCTACTGCTACCGCTATCGCTATGTCGTCACTACTATTCCGTTACGGTGGCGGTAGCGGTACTACCGCTATGTAAAAAAAATATATTTTTCAAAAAATCTTAAAACCTAAACCGACACATAACAATGACCCGGGTTGATCAACCAAACATAACTAAAAAAAAATCATAAAGCGCATTCATTACAATTCACAATCCATTGAAATATAACACACACATCGATTCAATAATAAGTATCAAAAGTTAATTATCCAACAACAAGAAGAAATAAATCGAGTACATAGTTCCAACATATTACAGAACAAAATAATTCTGCTACCGCTACCGCTATTGCTATCGTTATAATACGGGATAACAAAATCAATTCCACTATCGACATGCTTAACCAAAAAAATAAATAAATTCCACTATCGACACCGTTTTTGCCACTACTGACGTTAACGGTAGTGATAGTGATTTTTTGTCACTACCACTATCAGTTAATCACCCCTAAACAAAATGCCGGTTTGTTGATGTTTTTTCTTGGAAAATAATACAGCATTACCTATAGATCCAATAGAATAGGTCCAGGGTTCAAACCTTCTATATTTCACCTAACCAAATAAATACTGCATCACAATTCTGTAAAAATGTTATGCTTCGCAATTTTTCCTTGGCACAAAAAAATCCTTTCGATTTGTTGATTTTTGACATAGAATTTGTATCAAATTTTTGTCTTGATACGTCTTTCCTGGATATGCTCAACAGACAAAAGATGCTCTATGTAACATGGAACTAATACTTTGAACATGTTGGAGCGATGCATAAGAAGTTGACTACACACGCCGAAATGATTTTGTTTTGGCAAAAATGATCTTAAATATACAATACGTGCAAAATATTTACAAAGTTACAAGACTTGGTACATAATATAGGTCGAGTCCACCCATCGTAGTAGTGTTAGAATAGGAAATGAGAGAAAATCATGCAATTATTGTAAAAGGAATGGAAACCCCCAATTATAAGGATCCTTCATTATATCATGATTTCCTGCCCTAATTAGACTAGAGAAAATTCTATAAATTGTTCTAACTATTATCAATGAAATACACAAAATTAGCCAAACTAGCATGGTATCAGAGCAGATCGGTTCTCTCCAACCCGATCTCTAGCTTATCATCTACCCTATTCCGCATAATCCATGGGGGATCCGGTGAAAACTCTACCGGAATCTGTCCCTACAGCCGACCTTGCAACACAAATTGCTCAAAATCTTCAACAAATGCAACCCGCAGCCGATGGCAGCCCCAACCTAAGCATCAAACTCAATCACCATAATTATACACTATGGTCACGATTGATGTGGGTGGCAATCGGTGGTCGCGGAAAACTCCAACATCTCACTCACAAACCACCACAACCAAACCCACATGAATCCGGCTATACAAAGTGGGAGACAACGGACTTAAATGTCTTTCACTGGATTCTTCATTCCATTGAACCTGACTTGATGAATGATCACGCTGAATATCCGTCAACCAAAGACCTTTGGGAAGGCCTGGCGACAACATTCAGTGGCGGTCACGATAAACTTCAAATTTTCGATCTGACAGTTAAAGCCAATAAGCAGATTCAAGGAACGACTACCTTGGAGCAATTTTACAGCGGCTTGATGCGAATATGGCAAGAGATAGACCGGCGCGACCCAATCCAATGAAGTACGCTGCCTAAATCACTACTTTCAACAACCTTCATCAAGAAACTCGTTTATTCTAATTTCTCGCTGGAATAAACGATGACTATGACTCAATTAAACGTGACTTGTTGCAAATGGATCCCCTCCCCTCGGTTGAGTCAGCATACGCCACCGTACGCTGGTAGGCCACTCGTCTCCAAATTCTGAATCCTGCGAAGACGAGCAGAGACCCATCTTCCTCGGGGATAGGTACTAGATTTGCAACCAAATCCCAATCAGACTCGATGAAAAGCTTGTCCAAATCATCATCCCAGAATGAAGATGTGGATAAAAAGAAGATGTGGATAAAACGAAACTGTGGTGTGATTTGTGTCAAAAAATATGTCACTTGACCGATGGATGCTTCAAGAAAATCGGTTACCCGGAGTGGTGGTTCGACAATAAAAGGTGTCACAAATCCCGCGGGACCGCTGCCTCCAACGTGGGCAACTCCCCAGTCACCACCTCCGACAGGAGCAGCGGCGATCGTGCGGCGGATGGACCCGTAGAGTTTGGAGGAATGAGGCACAACGCAGGTACAGAAGGAATTGGGGCTTCTTTGTCCCCAAATCCCGATTTTAAATCAACATTTCATATAAGTCCCTGTACTTTGCCAAAAATTGCAGATACGGCCCCCAGTTTCGCGAATTCCCCGATACGCCCTATGGAGTCTACTAAACTGATTGTTTATCCCCAGGAGAGTCCTAAAATACACCCAGATCCCACAGCCGTGTCAGTTTTTCAGAATTTGCCCCACAGTTTCCAAAAATCTGACATACAACCCCAACTCTCCAAGAAATTACATTCTGACCCCCGAACAACCCAAACCTCTCAAAAACACCACATCATTCCCAAATAATTCAGACTCCAACCCTGATTTCCGAAAAATCCCAAATAAATCCCCAAAATTTCCAAAAACACCACAAATCTCCCACATCATCACAAATAAACAACCCCAAGTTCTTTCCACCTGGATGTTTTGGAGATACGGAACCTATTGCGCGTATTGCACAAGAAACTTGGGGGGCAATTGCTAGTCCTTGGCTCTTTGATTGTGGAGCAACATACACGATGACTAATGATCGGTCGGACATCTGTACTTCCTCTATGCGTGGGACAATTCAGACAGCTAATGGCGGCATAGCCGAAGTTCAGGGAGCGGGTTTCGTCGAATTATCTCCTACACTAAAATTGCAGAATTGTTTATATGTCCCTTCGCTCTCCTGCAAATTATTATCTATCAGTCATGTTGCGAAGGAATTGAATTGTAATGTTCTAATGTGTCCCACATTTTGTCTTTTACAGGATATCCAGACGGGGGTGATCATTGGCATGGCACTGAGAGAGGAGAGTCGTACTATGTCGATGAGGTGGCTCACCAGGGAACCGCACTGCTGGCTCATGGGATAACTGATCGGCAAGCATGGCTGCGGCAACGACGACTTTGTCATCCCTCAACGGGTTACCTCCAAATCGTATTTCCTCAGTTTTATTCAAACCTTCGTAATTTTCATTGTGAAACTCGTGTACTTGCTAAGAGCCATGGGAAATCCTATCATGTCTCTCTTAGTCGGTCCACACTTCATTTTGCTTTAATTCATTCTGATGTATGGGGACCTGCACCTATCTCTAGTACTACTGGTTTTCGGTATTTTTTGTTATTCATCGATAATTTTTCTCGTATGACTTGGGTAGTATTTCCCAAACATAAATCTGAAGTGCCTACTAAGGCCCTGTTTTGCGCAGCCTTCTAAAAATTATAATCCAATTATAAGCACCTTCCCGCCAAAAAATAACTCTTCATTTTTTCAAAAAAAGTTCTTATAATCCAATTATAAGCATAAGAGGGTCTGCGCAAAACACCCCCTAAGTTCATTGAGTTTTATAATATGATCCATGTTCAATTTCAAACACAGATCCATATCCTTAGGTCTGATAATGGGGGGAATTTGTCAATCAAACCCTACAAAACTTTTGCCAATCCAAGGGTCTAATCCATCAAACAACCTGTGCTCATACACCCCAACAAAATGGAGTAGCTGAATGACGTAATCGTCTAGTTCTTGAAATTACCCGAGCTTTTATGTTAGAGTCTCAGGTACCATCTTCATACTGGCCTGAGGCCGTCTCCACAACTACTTATCTGATTAACCGCCTTCCCACAAAAACCCTAAACTTTCACACCCCTATCAGAACCTTAGCCAACAAAGTTAGCATTCCACCTCCTTTAACCCTACAACCACGGGTGTTTGGTTGCTTTGTTTTTGTCCATATTCCCAAGACTGAACGTACAAAATTTGACCCTTGCACCGTCAAATGTGTTTTTGTTGGATATGGCATACATAAAAAGGGTTACCACTGTTACCACCCATCCACCCATCATATGTACACCACAATGGACTGTGACTTCCTGGAAGTAGAATACTTTCACCGCCTCACTGGTCAGGGGGATACTCCCACTCTCATTGAACATGACCCGTTGAGTTGGCTCATTGGCCCGCCAGATTCATCTGTATCAGCTGATCCTCCTGACTCAGACAAAGGTCCAACACAAGAGCTACCGACCGTCGACATAGAACACTCGACTCCGGTATCACCTCCAATGATGCCATAGTCAGATATTCCTGAGGTGCAAAACATGGACCCTGACACAATCTCTACTGATGTATTAGCTATAGTTGCAAATGAACAGGTGACAGATGGGGAGCCACAATGCTATGTACTACCTCCAAGAAGAAATCGAGGCATCCCAGCAAAAAGATATGAACCTAAATATGTCACTAAAGCATCAAAGTATCCCATGACCAATCTGGTAAGGGGGAGGAGCAAAGATCCATGCAAGGCATATACACTATCTCTCTATTCTGAACATGTACTTACAAATATTCATGATGTTGTACAAAGTGATGTGTGGAGACAAGCAATGACAAATGAGATGGATGCCCTGATTAAAAATGATACGTAGGATCAGTGTGAGTTACCGTGAGAAAAATGAGCTGTTGGGTGCAGATGGGTATTTACAATAAAGCGAAAGCCGGATGGGTCAATCGAGTGATATAAAGCACGACTAGTGGCTAAAGGATGTACACATACATATGGTGTCGACTATGCTGAAAATAGGGAATCTTTATTTTGTATTGATCTCCTTGCTGAAACAGGGATGGTAGACTGTAAGCCAATTGACACACCAGCAGTCTTGAACCAAAAACTACAATTTATGGAGGGAGCAGCTCAAGCTGAGCAATCAAGATACCAACGCCTGGTTGAAAAACTAATTTACCTTGCACATACTCGACCTGATATCGCTTATGCAGTTGGTGTCATTAGCCAGTTCATGCATAAGTCACAAGAAGAACATATGGAAGCAACTGTGACAATAGTAAGATATTTAAAGGGAACACCAGACCGTGGAGTCTATTTCAAAAAACATGGACACCTTCAGATACAGGGATACACTGATGCAGACTGGGCAGGGAATCCAATAGACCGACGGTCCACAACACGATACTTCATGTTAGTAGGTGGAAACCTGGTGACATGGCGTAGCAAAAAGCAAAAAGTGGATGCACTTTCAAGTGCTGAAGCAGAATTTTGAGGAATTGCTCGAGGACTGACAGAGATCCTATGGTTAAAAAAATTGTTGACTAAAATAGGATTTCTAGTAGCAGAAGCATGTGAGCTGAGGTGTGAGAATAAGGCTGCCATTAGGGTTTTAGAAAATCCGGTACAACAAGATCGAACCAAACATGTTGAAATCGATCGTCTCTTTATAAAAGAAAAACTTGAAGAGAAAATCATTAGCTTTCCCTTTGTCCGATGAGAAGATTAGTTGGCATACATCATGACCAAAACAGTATCAGGACGAGCATTCAATGAAGCACTATGCAAGTTAGGCATTGGAAAACTTCCAAGTCAACTTGAGGGGGAGTGTTAGAATAGGAAAGGGGAGGAAATCATGCAATAATTGTAAAAGGAATGGAAACCCCCAACTATTTATAGGAGCAAAAATATCAATACATAATTAAAATTTTAATTGTGTTAATTACAATAAAACTGATTTAATTGTGTTAATTACAATAAAACTGATTTTAATTATAAAAGGAATGGAAACCCCCAATTATTGTTAGACAAAGAAATGTCCTTTGAATTCAATTGTGTATTGAATTACTTTTAATTGCATTAAATCAGTTTTATTGTAATTAACACAATTAAAATTTTAATTATGTATTGATATTTTTGCTCCTATAAATAGGGATCCATGGAACCTATTTATAGAGAGAATTCTACACGAAATACATTCTCATGTGTTGAGAACACAGTTTAAAATTCTCTCAAATAGCTGCCTTGCCGTCTCTGTAGGAAAGTTTTGAGTTCGTGGATTCATCGGGACTTTTACAGCCTCCGATTCTTGTTTGTGAGATAATCAACCGGAAGGACTACGCTCCTAATACGCTTCCGAAAAAGGTACAAATTTTTTTCACGTATTTGTTAGATACGTTCTAACGGTTTTTGGATCTATGATCCACAGTGGTATAAGAGCCAACTTCTGGATTTAATTATGTCCGAATGATTTTACCAGAATACTAATCAAATTTTTTTTTTCTGATTCTTTTCTGGTAAAATAACACAGATTGATTTTCGTAATCGAACGAACAAAAAAAAACCCGCAGCATAAACAGTAATACCGTGTCACAGTACCGCCAACAGCATTCCTAAAAGTGCGTACGTCGCGGGCTACAGTCCGCCAATGTCTCGCTATTTTTGCCAATCAGAATGCGACGCAAGGGGGCGGCGCGTGTTCGTCACGAGCTACCAAAACCCAGGCTTACGGCGTGTATCGTGAAGTCAGGCTTCGGAGGCGACACATGTTCGTCATGTGCCGCCGATCCAAAACCTTCGAAAGGCTGGAAACGTAGCGGTCGTTAGTAAACGACCGTGTTTTTCCGCCAAATACTCAGATATGGCCCTGAGTTCATCCCCTGGGCTGTAAACCGCAACAAATGACGGCGGTAAAGGTGAAAATACCGGAAAATAGATCTTGGGACTCACGACGGCAAGCGCCAGACCATATCCGACCAGCAACGCAGATTTTGGGCAAGCCGCACGACGGTGCACCGCCCAGCACAAACGGCCGTGGATGCAGAGCGTTACGCGGTGGTGTAAGTAGCAGCACGCAGACTGCGGTTGATGCAAATCAAATAGACCTATTTATTCTCTCTGATTATACACATGCTGATAATAATAAATGACTCATTTTGATAATTTTTATGGAAAAAGTGGCATGATTTTTACTTTAAGTTATTTAATAATTTTAGAAAAGAAAATTTATTGGAGAAAAAATATTTTGGGCAAAAGTTGAAGACAAAAGTATAAAAAAGTACGACTCCAGCCTCTTTAATGTGCATGCAGGAAAACAAGAAAGATTGCTCATCTGAGACTCAGTCACCTCTACAGTTGTAGAAATTACTTTGTCATCTGCTTCCTTCTGGGTTCGAAGATTTTAAAGAACAACAAGACAAGCTCTAGAGAGATTCTCTCCAAGAGAAAAATAGCCTTGTTTGGCTATATCAACTTCATTGGTCCCATCTGCTATAGTATTTGGTTCTGCAAACAAAAAATGAGCAAAAGTGAAAAAGTGAAAAAAATTTGTTGCCGACAAGAAAATGAAGCCTTGCGTGGAGTTAAAAAAAGAAGAAATTTGGGAAAAAGAAAAAGGCTGCACGTGGGAGCCACACAGAAGAAAAAATCAGAGGAAAATTGACAGAAAGCACACATAGTTGCAGAAAAAATGGCGAAAAGTGAATCAAACAAGGCTGCACACGAGGAGAAATTGGAGTTGAGGAAAGAGAAGTTTTCCACGAAAAAAGAATATAAAGAGCAAAATTTTTGGAAAAGAAAGCCGGGGGAGGAATTTTCTGGGGGAGGCAGCCACAGAGAATAAAATTTGGGAGGTAAGCCGCTGGAAGTTTTGGGCAAAGGAGAAATTGGGAGAAGAAGTGTCGCTGGAAGATTCACGCCTCATCTGGAGGGAAGCCGCAGGTGATTGACGGAGAGGAAGAAACGTAGCCACTGAGGAATTCTGGAGAGGGGAAGAGGGGTTCACGCTGGGGAGAAAAATTGAGGCAAGAAAAAAAAAAGAGAAGCAGCAAGAAAAAGAAAGAAGGAGGGTTCACGCTGAAACAGAGAAAAGGAGTGGAAGAAAAAAACAAGAATAAAAAGAAAGATGAAGAAATAAGAGGGAAGAAAGAAAAAGCTGTAACAAAAATGGCCATTTGATTTGAAACAATTTTCACCACTGAATTATTGTGAACTAAATCTTGTATTGGATTGCTTCTTTAAGGGAGTTTTCTGAATTCTTAAGTTTTAATTATATTTTTATTGTTTAAATTTATGTGGTGTTGTTCCGAATTAAATATGCATAGCTAATTTATTTTTATACTCATAAGTTGACAGATGGGTGACTGAATATTTTTGTAGATTAATGTGAGTTTCATGTCTAGATTATTTGTGATTAGTCTATTTGACAAATTAAATTAGCAAATGCATGTGATTTATTTTGGTCAAATAAATTACGTGAAAATACACAATATTGGTTAATTCTTTATTGCCATATTGTGCGATACTTGTCAAATATAACTTGAAACCTATGCTTAGACGTAAGGTAGGTGAAAAATGGATTTCTTACACTTAATTCTTAATGTGAACACACACTTGAATGAGTATCCTATTTACTTTAAAACTAAGTGTAGGAACTTGCAGTTGGGTTAGTTAAAACTTGGCTAGGTATAACTCGAGAGAAGGAGTTAGCCAATATTCTAGGAGTACTAGAAATAAGAAACTAGAGCGTAAAAGCATCATCCCTAATAAATTTAACCTTGACATGTAAACTTGCATAAATTGAGGAAATTGAAGTCACCCTAGTCATACTTAGGAGTATCCGTTAATATTTGTTTATCTTTTCATGATCTCAAGTGTTTA